>JAODXP020005871.1:0-7500 GCA_027497455.2 Sardinella longiceps | reverse complement strand
CTTTTTGTGTACATGCATCCATTTTGACTGTGTGTGTGTGTGTGTGTGTGTGTGTGTGTGTGTGTGTGTGTGTGTGTGTGTGTGTGTGTATGTGTGTGTGTGTGTGTGTGTGTGTGTGTGTGTGTGTGTGTGTGTGTGTGTGTGTGTGCCTGTCTGTATAAGGGTGTGTCTGTCTGAATAAGCGTGTGTTGTACTGTATGTGTATGCATAAGTGTCTGTGTCTGCCAGGGTGCATTTGTGCTTGGGGTGTCTTTGTTTCTGCCCTGGAATATTTCCACAGCTCTGTGGCTGTGGAGTGTGTGTCTGAGAAAGACTGACTGAGTTACCACGGCCCCAAGAGGTGGGAGGGCCCTTGAGGAGTCTGGAATAGTATTCTACTGTAGGCGGTAAGGGGGGCCCATGGCCACTGCTTTTGCACAGGGCCCAGAATTTGGTGCTTCGCCCTGACAGCAGCCCTCATTCATTAGCAGACTACCCCCAGCCCAGAGCCACGGTCGGCCCCTAATGCCTCACACCTCACGCCTCACACCCAGCCACCCAGCCAGCCAGGCAGGCAGGCAGGCCTGCTTGTCCAGCCCCAGATTAATGAAGCCAGGCTGGGTTGGGTTGGTTATATACGGCCTTTAATCCATCTCACGGGTCACTGCTGAAGTATTAAGGTCGCGGGACACAGGCGCTGTGCATGCACCTTTCCCCGACTTTTTGCACCCAGATCGTATATTATTATTATTATTATGATGATGATGATGATTATGGAGACATAACGTAATGTGATGCTAAAGCGATCGGTTACTTACTTATGATCTGGACTTAATTGCATAGAAAGTATGCCATGTACTGTATGTTTAATTCAGAGCCTGTAGATTATTTTCAGATACGGGTATGAATTACTGTAATTGTTCAGATCAGAAGTAAAATAAATTAAAGCCACAAGTGGCGATGACGGACCCTCGCACCAGGTGCACCGCAAAGAGTGCATATCGCAACAATGGTACACAGTGAAGGCACATTCAGTCGGAACAGGTGTGCTATCTTTGTCTCACCCTCATTTTTTACACTCGCAGACACTCACTGTCACACACTCACTCAGTCTGCCTTTTAAACTCTTTCTCTTAGTAGGGGCGCTACAGAGATGCACATAAGTCATACTGCATGTTCAGAAGGTGGTCCACAGTCTGATGTACCAACTTTGGCTATGATAGGTCAAACCGTTTCCAAGTTATAATGTTCGACCACAAGGGGGCATTAGAGAGTTTCGATTCATGGTTTTGCGTGGTCAGAACACGGTCAGGAGTCCATATACCAAGTTTGGATAAGCTACGTCAAACCGTGTCCAAGTTATCATATTTGACCACTAGAGGGCGCTAGAGAATTCCGCTTCATGGTAATGCGTGGTCAGAACACGGTCAGGAGTCCATATACCACGTTTGGATAAGCTACGTCAAACCGTTTCCAAGTTATCATATTTGACCACTAGAGGGCGCTAGACACTTTCGATTCATGATTCTGCGTGGTCAGTACACGGTCAGGAGTCCATATACTAATTTTGGATAAGCTACGTCAAACCGTTTCCAAGTTATAATATTTGACCACTAGAGGGCGCTAGAGAGTTTCGATTCATCATTATGCGTGGTCAGAACACGGTCAGGAGTCCATATACCAAGTTTGAATAAGCTACGTCAAACCGTTCCCAAGTTATCATATTTGACCACTAGAGGCGATCGCTAGAGCAGTTGTCAGATTCATGACATTTCTGGCTTGACTAGGTCAGTGACACGGTCAAGAGTCCATATACTAAGTTTGGATATCAGCTACAGTCAAACCGTTTCCAAGTTATAATATTTAGACCACTAGGGGTAAAGCATTGTCAGATTTCTGCACATTTCATGGTTATGCGTGGTCTAGAACAGGCACGTCAGGAGTCCATAGATACCACACTTTGGATACCATCTATGAACCAGTAACAGTTTCCAAGTTATCAATTGTTTAGACCACTAGGCACTTTCTAGCACCTTTCCTGCTTGACCAGGTGGTGGCGCTATAACATGCACGCCCACGGGTCGTCTACAAATCATCACAGTCATACCATCTATGAACCAGTGAAGTTTCAGATCAATCGGGTAAAGCATAGTCAATTTCTGGCACTTTTCCTGCTTGGCCAGGTGGTGGCGCTATAACAGCCACGCCCACGGGGTGTCTAGATGTCATCACAGTCATACCATCTATGAACCTGTGAAGTTTCAGACATCAAACGTGTTAATGGCAGTGCGATTTTATGACACACTTCCTGTTTCGTGATGAGCTATTAAAATCATACAATTTCATAATATTGTTATTCCAACATATTTCGTAATATCAAAAATCCGTTCGCAATTTAGCATCAGCAACATCTACAGGTCATGTACACCAAATTTCACTTCAATCTGACATACCGTGTCCGATGAGTACGTTAAAGATCACTGTGTGTCCAAATTTTTACACTCCTTATTACCTCATTTCCTGTTGGGCGTGGCTAATGCAATGTAATACGAAAGTTGTTCGTCTTGGGGAGTCCCACACACCCACCAAATTTTGTGAGTGTAGCTCAAAGTATATCTCAACCATGGCACTTAATGTCAATTTCTGTACTGGTTCCACCTTGCCAGATGGTGGCGCTGTAGCAACCACGCCCATTAAGTGTAGGGATATCATCGTAAGCATAAGATCTATAAACGGTATGAGTTTCAGACAATTCTATCAATGCATTGCGACGTTATGACACTTTTCCTGTTTTTCAGTTTTTCTCGAAATTCATTCGTCCGCCATATTGAAATCGTAAAAGGTATGAAAAATCCCTTCGCAATTTCACATCGTCAACATCTCGGCATCATGTCTGACAAATTTCATGGGAATCTGACGAACGGTGTCCGAGGAGTATGTTAAAGTTCATCATGTGACCGGCCCATAGAGCCCAATGTATTTTTTATTTTGTAGGGGGCGCTACGGAGTCCCTGGGCCACACCCGGATCTATGGCCTCAGTGTGCCTCGAATGGCGCGCACTCCCAACGTGTGTGCAAAATTTCGTGAGTTTTCGTGCACAGGAAAGTGGTCAAAATGGCCAATTTCTTTAAGAGGAAAAGAATAATAATAATAATTAAAGCCGCAAGCGGCGATGACGGGCCCTCGCACCAGGTGCACCGCAAAGAGAACATACCGCAGGAATGGTGCAGAGTGACTGCACATTCACTTGGAACAGCTGTGCTTTCTTTGTCTCACCCGCATTTTTACACGCGCACACACTCACATTCACTTTCACACACGCTATCTCTCACACACTCACTCATTCTACCTTTTACACTCTTTCCCATAGTAGGGGTGCTACAGAGTTTCAGAGTCATACTGCATGATCAGAAGATTATCCACAGTCTGTGTACCAACTTTTGCTATGATAGGTCAAACCGTTTCCAAGTTATAATGTTTGACCACAAGGGGGCGCTAGAGAGTTTCGATTAATGGTTATGCGTGGTCAGAACACGGTCAGGAGTCCATATACCAAGTTTGGATAAGCTACGTCAAACCGTTTCCAAGTTATCATATTTGACCACTAGAGGGCGCTACAGAGTTTCAATTCATGGTTAGGCGTGGTCAGAACACGGTCAGGAGTCCATATACCAAGTTTGGATAAGCTACGTCAAACCGTTTCCAAGTTATCGTATTTGACCACTAGAGGGCGCTACAGAGTTTCAATTCATGGTTAGGCGTGGTCAGAACACGGTCAAGAGTCCATATACTAAGTTTGGATAAGCTACGTCAAACCGTTTCCAAGTTATGATATTTGACCACTAGGGGAGCTACAGAGTTTCGATTCATGGTTATGCGTGGTCAGAACATGGTCAGGAGTCCATAAACCAAGTTTGGATAAGCTATGTCAAACCGTTTCCAAGTTACAATTTTTGACCACTAGCACTTTTAGCACCTTTCCTGCTTGACCAGGTGGTGGCGCTATAACAGGCACGCCCACGGGGTGTCTAGATATAATCACAGGCACACGATCTATGAACCTGTGAAGTTTCAGATCAATCGGGTAAAGCACAGTCAATTTCTGGCACTTTTCCAGCTTGGCCAGGTGGTGGCGCTATAACAGCCACGCCCACGGGGTGTCTAGATGTCATCACAGTCATACCATCTATGAACCTGTGAAGTTTCAGATCAATCGGGTAAAGCAGTATCAATTTCTAGCACATTTCCTGCTTGGCCAGGTGGTGGCGCTATAACAGCCACGCCCCCGGGGTGTCTAGATATCATCACAGTCATACCATCTATAAACCTGTGAAGTTTCAGACCAATCGGTTAATGCTGTGTAATTTTATGACACACTTCCTGTTTCGTGATGAGCTATTAAAATCATACAATTTCATAAAATTGTTATTTCAACATAGTACGAGATATCAAAAATCCGTTCGCAATTTGGCATCTTCAGCATCTAGAGGTCATGTACACCAAATTTCACTTCAATCTGACATACCGTGTCCGACGAGTACGTTAAAGTTCATTGTGTGTCCAAATTTTTACACTCCTTATTACCTCACTTCCTGTTGGGCGTGGCTAATGCAATGTAATACAAAAATTGTTCGTCTTGGGGAGTCCCACACACCTACCAAATTTCGTGCATGTAGCTCAAAGTATATTCAATTCAATTTTATTTGTATAGCGCACAAATACAGTACATTGTCTCACGGCGCTTTACAGACAGTACGGGAAGCATCCATGAGAATCAGGGGCAAGGAAAAACTCCTCGCTTTGTAAATAATTTGTTATGTAGGAAGAAACCTTGGGCAGATCCACGCCTCATGGACTCAGCCTACCTGCCTGGGGCCTAATAAAGTATCCGTAAAGTCTGATGCATAGATTGACCATGGTTAACACAAAACAGTATGAGTACTGAATGTAGTCAGAGATGATATACACATAGTTTGTGTGACAGTCAGGGCCAAGGGATGGAGTCAGTAGTTGGAGTGTGGGATTAGTCAGTAATTGGAGTGGGATCAGAGTTCATTGGGTGTTGGTCGCCATCTAAGTAGTGGTCATCAGGGGGCCATCAGGCCAGTTCCATCAGGGCCTCAGAGAAAAGGGGAGGATGGTCCTGGTGTGTGGCTCCGGGGGGGGGGGGGGGTTGATCAGCATCCGTAGTGGGGTAGGGTTGGTGGCAGGGAGGTTCATCACTCAGCCAGTGCGTCGGGGCAGCATCCGTAGTGGGGTAGGGTTGGTGGCAGGGAGGTTCATCACTCAGCCAGTGCGTCGGGGCAGAGGAGGCAAGAGAGACAAAAGAAGCAGAAACAAGAGGGTTAGGCCAATCTAGGAGGATATCACTTCATGATATGTGTCATATAATCTAGCTAGAGTGATGAGAGAGAGAGAGAGAGAGGAGAAAGAGGGTTGTACAGGATGGCAAGTGTGCAGAAGGTGGCAGCACTAGGCTATCGCAGCATAACTAAGGTATGGTACATGGCATCTCACCAACCCAGAAGGGGGTGGTCAGTGGCCGCCTTGGAAAACCAGCAGAGGTAGCCCTCCCAGGAGAAGCCCAAGAGGAGTGGTGATATGCCATGGCCCACTCCTAATTATAGGAAATGTCAAAAAGGAAGGTTTTAAGTCTAGACTTAAAGGTATTGAGAGTGTTCGCTGCGCGAATGTAGGGAGGAATAGAATTCCATAGAAGAGGTGCTCGATAGGCAAAAGCTCTTCCTCCAATTGTAGTTTTAGATATGGTCACTTTTTCAAGGAGGCCAGCATTTTGAGATCTCAGAGGTCTTGCTGGATGGTATGGAACAAGTAAATCTGTAATATACGCAGGAGCTAAGCCATTAAGTGCCTTATACGTCATGAGAAGGATTTTGAAGTCAATTCGACTTTTGACAGGAAGCCAGTGTAGAGATGCTAGAATGGGAGAAATATGTTCATATTTCTTAGTTCTAGTGAGTGTTCTAGCTGCTGCATTTTGGATTAGCTGTAGACTTTTAATGCAGGTGTTACTGCACCCTGAGAACAGAGCATTGCAGTAGTCGAGTCTGGAGGTAACAAATGCATGTATAAGTTTTTCAGCATCCTCAAAGGACAGGAACTTCCTAACCTTAGCAATGTTTCTAAGGTGAAAAAATGATGTTTTAGAAATGTGCTTTACATGGCTATTCAAGGACAGGTCTTGATCAATAATTACCCCCAGATTTTTCACTTGTGAGCCAAATCAGAGTGTAGGACTGCTAAGTGAGCTATGATGGTGAAGCGAGGTGTCCTTCAGTTGTTTAGAGGCAATCATCATAACTTCAGTTTTATCTGAGTTCAAGCATAAGAAATTTTTTGACATCCAAACTTTAATATCTTCAAGACAGGCATTGAGTTTGGTTGTTGCAGTGCAGTCGCTAGGCTTCATAGAGAGATAAAGCTGTGTATCATCTGCGTATGAGTGAAATGCAATGCCATGTTTCCTAATGATTTCACCCAGAGGTAGCATATATGTGAACCATGGAGCTAAATGTCAATTTCTGTAGTGGTTCCACCTTGCCAGATGGTGGCGCTGTAATAACCACGCCCAGTAAGTGAATGGATATCGTGGTAATCATAAGATCTATAAACGGTATGAGTTTCAGGCGATTTTATCAATCAAGTGTGATGTTATGCCACATTTCCTATTTTTCATTTTTTCTCTTATTTCATGCATCCGCCATCTTGAATTCGTAAAAGGTATGAAAAATCCCTTCGCAATTTGACATGAGCAATGTCTTGGTATCATGTCTACCAAATTTCACAGGAATCTGACAAACAGTGTCCGAGGAGTATGTTAAAGTTCATCATGAGACCGCCCCATAGAGCCCAAGGTATTTTTTTACTTTAGGGGGCGCTACGGAGTCCCTGGGCCACACCCGGGTCTATACCTCTGTAAACCTCCAGTGTTCCAGACTTCCAAGGTGTGTGCAAAATTTCGTGAGTTTTCATGCACGGGAAAGGGGTCAAAAATGGCCGGATCCAGGGGAAGAAAAATAATAATAATAATTAAAGCCGCAAGCGGCGATGACGGGCCCTCGCACCAGGTGCACCGCAAAGAGCGCATATCGCAACAATGGTACACAGTGAAGGCACATTCACTCGGAACAGGTGTGCTATCTTTGTCTCACCCACATTTTTTACACTTGCAGACACTCACTGTCACACACTCACTCAGTCTGCCTTTTAAACTCTTTCTCTTAGTAGGGGCGCTACAGAGAATCACATAAGTCATACTGCATGTTCAGAAGGTGGTCCACAGTCTGAGTACCAACTTTGGCTATGATAGGTCAAACCGTTTCCAAGTTATAATGTTCGACCACAAGGGGGCATTAGAGAGTTTCGATTCATGGTTTTGCGTGGTCAGAACACGGTCAGGAGTCCATATACCAAGTTTGGATAAGCTACGTCAAACCGTGTCCAAGTTATCATATTTGACCACTAGAGGGTGCTAGAGAGTTTCGATTCATCGTTATGCG
>JAODXP020005870.1:2500-5000 GCA_027497455.2 Sardinella longiceps | reverse complement strand
ACACAGAGACCGCTAATCACTGGTAGTGCTATCTCTCACCCAAAGGGAGTCCTGAGCTGAAGATGTGCTATATATCTAAATAAAGTGACTACAACTACAGCTATACTCTTGCCTGAGTGTATACCATCCACCTACACTATCTAAATCTCACACACGCTCACACGCTTGGACATGCATGCGTACGTGCACACACACACACACACACACACACACACACACACACACACACACACTGTGCTGAGGAGTCTGCCCTAGTGTATGCCGTCCACCTACACTATGTCTAAATGGAGCAGTTACACGAGCATATACACAACACAACAACACACACACGCACACCCGCACGCACACATGTACATGCACATATACAATTTTCTCTCTCTCTCATACGTCCATACAGGTTCACGTCTCTTAGACACACACAGACACAAGCACACAGATTTTCTCTTTATTTCTTTTCCAAGTAGGAACGGGGCATCTCTCTTTCCCTATATCACACACACACACACACACACACACATACACACACATAATTTTGCTCCTTCACTCATATATTTTCTCAGCACAAAAAACACGCGCACAAGTACACACAATTTTGCACCTTCATACTCATCTATTCTCTCAGCACACACACACACACACACACACACACACAGTTCCCCACAGTAAGGAGTGTTAAATGGTCGCCTACCACAGGTCTCAGCTCACTAGCAGCAGCACAGGCTGCCTTTGTTATTGTGCTGCCCTCACTCACTCCCTCCCCGCGCTCAGCGCTAGGCTATTCTTAGTCTGTGCGTATGCTCCTCGTACTGTGTGTGGGAGACACGCTTCCCACACACACACACACACACACACACACACACACACACACACACACACACACACACACACACACAGGAGCACACTCTCTGAGAAATGTGGTGTCGGTGTCAAATGCTGGAGTATACACTATATTGAGGTTTGCGGTTTTCTTTTTTTTTGTTAAAAGTTAGACTCTTTGTGAGCTGGGCATCTTACAACGCTTAGCCTGAGTGAACAACCACAATACTAACATATTACTAGCACATACTAGCATACTATATCCATTACATCCATGTCATTATCGATCACATATTCTATATCTAGGCTAAATACACAGATATTCTAGGCTATATCTCAATATACCAATGTTCTATGTTCTCAGTTCTCCATGTGTTTGCACAGGGACTACTTGCTGCTATAACTCAGCACACATTTCCTGTACTACAGGATTAGCCTAATGGTTTTTTTTGTGCATTGTCCCCGTTTCAAATAGTTGAGGTTGAAGATTGTGCACATCCCAAAAAGGTGCAAGACAAGGCTGATTAACTGTAGATTGAAAAGTCTGTTCACTAAAAATCCTTTTTTTTTTGTTTGTCTTTATTTTACTCCATGGCAAGATTACGTTTCGACAGTCACTGTCTTCATCAGATTCTCTCCCCGTTTCAAATAAACATATTTCCATTTCCATTGCAGTATATGAATCTTATTCGTCTTATTGTGGCTCATCTCATTTGCTGCCATCTTGGCCAGACCTCCATGGACGACGAGGAAATGTCGTACATCTCACTGAAACATTCCTCTTGGTAAAAGAAAAGTATGTGGGTCCATGGGAACATCAACATGCCAACCCATTCAATCCCATTTCAGGAGATGTTTGGCCTCCATGGATGCAGAGAAGAGAACTGAGAACTGACTTCCTGGGTAAGATGAGGCCTTACTGCACTTTTCTAATGGTTATAATCAGGGTGCGATTTATGAAAAAATCAGAGGGGGGATGATTCTGAAACGGCATTGCATTGGTGACGTCATTACTAGACACTAAAATGACCCCCCCCCCCGGCAAAAAAAATAAATAAATCTGCTATTAGTAGCCTATCTCGGTTACAGCGCAGTGTCTGATGCCCCCTGAAGTCTACTGCAGTTCCTGTGACTGCTGCGTGTCGAGCGCAACATTTTTCACAAAACTTAGAAACTCTCTCGTTCAGACTTAACTCTCCTGCTGCTTACTGTGTGTTAAATAGTTAAATAAAGTGCTGCAGATTACATTGTTTAATGTTGCCGACAATAGCCAAATTACTTTGATATCTCAGAGATGTGTTGACCCAAGTCATTCGTTGGATCCGACGGTATGCGCGGTATAGGGCGCTGGCAAATGTGATGAGAGCCAATGCAAATAGGGCCAGCTATTCATTCCTTGGGTATTGTTGAAGCATTTTGCCTAGATTATGCTATTTCTTGGTCATTTTCCACTACTGGCTGAATGACCTAAAAAAATTGTCATCCCCCGCGATTCAGAAGGATATTTTGCCTTATACGTTGACAATGCACGCATTTCAAATCAAACTTAAATTATGCCTATGACAAACAGTTCGTTTTCCTTTGCACAAAGTTGTTCAAGCAATGTGATAACATGACGAAGTTTACTTTCGTTTTCCAAGCAGTCTTTCCAGTGAGAAAAAAAAACACCTGCGCATAGGCTGAA
>JAODXP020005869.1:0-10727 GCA_027497455.2 Sardinella longiceps | reverse complement strand
ATGTTCTGAACTTGACGTTACCGATGAGTCTGTAGGTGAGAGCTATGGACCTTTCATCACAGACGGTTTTGTTTCATTAGTTGGGTCTTCCGATCGTAAAGCTGTCAAAATTCTAAGAGATACCGGAGGTACAGAAACATTTGTCGCTGAATCAGTTTTGCCTTTTTCTCAGGAATCAAGTACTGGGAGAAGTGTTCTAATTCGGGGCATTGGGATGAAACCCATGTCCGTTCCCCTCCACAGGATCAGACTTAGTTCCGATCTTGTGGAGGGTGATGTAACTGTTGCTGTTCGGCCGGCATTGCCCGTGCCAGGCGTAGATGTAATTTTGGGAAATTTATTGGCGAAAGATAAAGTTTGGGCTAATGGGCCATTGTTTCCAATTGTTACCACTGAATCTGTCGAAACGTTAAAATCTGGTGGTGGGTGTGATGCAGAATTTTCAGAGGGTCTCACTGCAGGCGCGGTGACTCGAGTGCAGAGTTGCGCGCAGGCAGTGGAGAATTCCTTTGCGTCTCATCCTAACAGTTCTATCCTTCATGTGCCTGCATTACCCATATCATTTGATCGTGAGGATTTTATTCAGTCTCAGAAACAAGACGAGGGCCTGGCTGAGCTGTGTGCTTTAGCCTTGCCCGATGGGTATATGCATAACGTTGATACGGGGTATTTTGCCATTGATGGCTTACTTGTGCGAAAAGCAGTTTCAGTTGTTGGCGACGTGCGTGACACGGTTTTGCAGATTGTTGTCCCGAAAAATTATAGACAACGTGTGCTACAAACATCTCATGGGGAAGGAGCTGGGCACTTTGGGGTAAAGAGAACATACCATCGGTTACTGCAGCAATATTTCTGGCCGCGTTTAAAGCGTGAGGTGGCAGCTTACGTTAAAGGGTGTCATTGCTGTCGGCCTGCTTGCAGACCGGATCAGGATTGTAGACCCGCGCCTTTGTGTCCTATCCCTGCAGTGGGCCAACCTTTTGAACAGTCATCCATTGACTGTGTTGGTTTATTGCCCCCTGTTCAAAACGATTTGAATTTGAGTGCCAACAATTTCGCACATATTCGATCCCCGTTTGTGTTAAAAGGCGAATTGCAAGATGACGAGGATTTTGTGTTCATGGTTGCGACCTCTTCTCCCCTCCAGAAGGTGGCAGCTGGAGGGAAGAATGAGCTTGTAGGCCCAGATAATAGGCCAAGCCCTTTGCCATGTTTAAAAGGCGTGCAAATGGAAAATTCGGATAGCCTTTTAGGTAATATGTCTGCTAGGAAAAGGGGCAGACTCAAATTTTTAAATTGCTCACATCACCGTTTACTTTCTGATGTCGCAATATGCACTAGTTTAGGAGAGAAAAATGTCTTAAACTGAATTTACACCGTCGCGCGCAAGCGCGCGCGCCCGTTGCGTGACGTCAAAATGACGTGGACCCCCTTGGCGCGCGACGCTTTTCAGGGGAATTTCGCGAGGTCGTGCGCACGACAGATTTTGTAACTCGCCGCGCGCCAGCCCTATGCGCCACTCAGCTGGGTCATTCATAAGCAACTACACCAAGATGCATGAGAGCTTATTTCACCCTCTTCTGCCAAGAAGCATTCATCACCCTGCTATCTGACACATAACCATATCTTCAGCTAATGCATGAACATCTTAAAGCATGGATGAAACGTTTTTAAGACCTTGATTGTTAAGCTAAATTTAACCCGGTCATCCGTCCGTCCTAACATCCCTCAAAACGTTTTTACCAACTGAAACATGCCTACAATACTACCAGGGGTTGTATGCAAACACTCACCAGAAACTTGGAAATACTTATCATGGATAAAACGTTTTTAAAACCTTGATTGTTAAGCTAAATTTAGCCCAGTCATCCGTCCGTCCTAACATCCCTCACAACGTCTTTACAAACTGAAACATGCCTACAATACTATCAGGGGTTGTATGCAAACACTCACCAGAAACTTGGAGATACTTATCATGTTTATTTAATCCATAAATTTTATCCACAACTAAGTACAGTCAAACAAAGCAAGCACAGGGTTAACTCACTGCCTGTAAGTTACTGTAGCCTATGCGATTTCGCTGTACAGCGCCATCTGCTGTTTGGGAGAATAATGCCAAAACGGCGCTTCTGTCGAATTTGATCGTGCGGCGGGTATAAAGAGTTCGTACGAACATGTGACGTCACCGATGGCGCGCGCACCAGCAGACACGGCGAGTATGTTGCCACCTTGAGTCGAACCTTCATATTCTGGCAGGGTGTTGCCTTGGCGCCGCCCTGGTGGTTAGTTGCTCACTTCCGGTGTGAGTTTTTGTCTTGCTTGTCTCACCTCTCTTCTCTCCTGTCTCTCTGCCCCTGTCCTCTTAGATTACTTTTCCAGGCGCCGGAATTGCCGAGGGCCAGGTGGCCTAGTGGCTGGAGGATGAGAGGTGGTGATGGTGTGAGTGGGGCCTTTCCATCGGGCCCTGTGTGTTTGTGATGGAGGTTTGAGTGTGTGCTGGTGTGATTGGTGTTGTACGGGTGATGTGTATTGTATGACTAACTGTTTTGTATTATTATTTGGGATTTAATCCAGTTGCAGAAACCCACAGTCGTGGGCTTCTGTTTTAAGGGGGGGGATGTAACGGCCCTGCCGTTTTGGTGGCCTGGTTGACTTGCACTAACCCCGCCTACTGGCACATGGGTGCCAGGGCGCTTGTTTCCTTGTTGTGTCTGTCCAGGTGTGCTTAATTGGGAGCAGTATAAGATGCCTCCTCTCCCTGCTCACGAGGCTGCTTCCTCCTCCCTGGCGTTTTGGCTATTTTGTTTTGTCGTTTGTTTCTTTGTTTTCCCATGGACTGATTCCTGCATCACTATTCTTTGGCTGAACACTATACTGACTACACTACACTTTATGCTTATCCTTATCTTTATACTTTATATACCTTGTTTAATATCTTTATTTAATAAATTCCTTTATTATTATTATTATTTGAACACTGCGTGGTCTCCCCTTAATGTGTGCACATGAGCCAGGTGCGTTACGCCGTTTTGGTGGCCTGGTTGACTTGCACTAACCCCGCCTACTGGCACATGGGTGCCAGGGCGCTTGTTTCCTTGTTGTGTCTGTCCAGGTGTGCTTAATTGGGAGCAGTATAAGATGCCTCCTCTCCCTGCTCACGAGGCTGCTTCCTCCTCCCTGGCGTTTTGGCTATTTTGTTTTGTCGTTTGTTTCTTTGTTTTCCCATGGACTGATTCCTGCATCACTATTCTTTGGCTGAACACTATACTGACTACACTACACTTTATGCTTATCCTTATCTTTATACTTTATATACCTTGTTTAATATCTTTATTTAATAAATTCCTTTATTATTATTATTATTTGAACACTGCGTGGTCTCCCCTTAATGTGCGCACATGAGCCGGTGCGTTACATATGGGGGCTCTTATCCGTGAGTTGTTTCCGAAATTGGTATGTAACTTTATCTTTTCTATATTGGTAGTTAAGGTTAAGTGCATTTTGTTGGTCAATTTGAATATTGACTTTTGTATTTGTGCGTAGCAAACGTTATCCGTTGGGGAAATCACGCAGTAGTTAATTTGTTTAATTGGTTAATTTGATTAATGGTTTGGAAATTGTTTGATTGGTTAAAATTGGTTATTGACTTTGTATTTTTGTTTGCTTTCTTTGATTTGCCGGGAGGAGGAAAGCCTTGTGGATCCTTGCAGCCTCCAAGTCATCGGGCTGCAAGGCTGACACGATTTGCAGGCACGCAGCAAATTGGGTACAGGTGCGTGTGTGTGTTAAGTGGGTGGAAGGTAGGTTAGACCTACTGAGCTACCGTGAACCCCCGCCGCAGCTTCAGAGCGCTTATCGCTGTTTGTTTCTTTGTCTTTTTTATTTTAGTTTGTTGTTTTTGGTGCGTCGGACGCGCTGGGGTTACGTTAGGTAACTCAATTGTATGTGGGCATGCCGAAGACTAGCGGTGGAAATAATTAGGGAATTTTTCGGGAGTTAGATGCGGGGCAGCTCTTGTGGAGTGGTTAAGTGGGTGGCAGGCATGGACTGGCCATAGGGCATACAGGGCAATGCCCGGTGGGCCGATGGCCATTTTTGGGCCGGTGCTATCATAATTTAGTCATAATTTTCTTGAAATATACTACGCTTGTTCAATTAAATCTGTATCTTCATGCAATGTTTCAAATTTTCAGTGTTATTTTAGCTTACCATCAAGTTATTGTTGAATAAAATCATGGTGGGCCGCCACAGCCAAAAGTGCCCAGGCCATTTTTTGGCCCCAGTCCGGCCCTGGTGGGTGGCTTTAGTAACGTTACCTGTGCCTGTTTGTTGTTTGTTTGTATTGTTGTGTCTGAAGTTTTCTCGTCAATTGTTGAATAGCCTAACATCTTAAAATGCCTAAAGTGGAAGTTGAAGATTTTCTCGTGTCTCCATCAGAAGTTGTGCTTGAAAGCTT
This sequence comes from Sardinella longiceps, assembly GCA_027497455.2. Lineage (NCBI taxonomy): Eukaryota > Metazoa > Chordata > Actinopteri > Clupeiformes > Clupeidae > Sardinella > Sardinella longiceps. The sequence continues at coordinate 6,271 of JAODXP020005869.1, read as the reverse complement.
AACGAAAGACCAGTTATATAAAGTAGTGGATCATTATGAATTTGAACATATCCCGAAAGATCTAAAAAAGCAAGAACTGAAACGACAAGTAAAATCTAAATTGGTTGAGCTTTTGATTATGTCCATAAATCCAGCTGCCGGTGATTATGGCCCGACAGCCTCTACTCCGAATGCGCAGCAGGTTTCCACTGCTGAGCAGCCGGCTTTCAGTTTTGAGCAACAGGCTGAACTATTAAAATTGCAAATGGAACACAAACGTTTTGAAGCAGCTGAACGTGACAAAGAACGTGAGTTGGAAATAAAACGCTTAGAGGCAGAAGAAAAGAGACGGGAAAGGGAAAATGAATTGGCTGGAGCTCAACGTGATTTTGAACTAAAACGTTTAGAGGCAGAAGAAAAAAGACGTGAAAAGGAAAATGCATTGGCTGCAGCTCAACGTGATTTCGAACTAAAACGTTTAGAGGCAGAAGAAAAAAGACGTGAAAATGAATTGGAGTTTAAGCGAATAGAGGCAGATTTAAAGAAACAAGAAAATGAAAAACAGCTTGATTTAGAACAGAAGCGAATAGAGGCAGATTTAAAGAAACAAGAATGCGAAAAACAACGTGATTTAGAACAAAGACGAATTGAATATGATTTGGAAATGGAAAAACTTAAACAACGCCAATTGGAGACAGAGCAGAACAATGAGCTTGAAAGGGAGAAATTGAAATTGATTGCGGGAGGGAAAATGCGGGGTGATAGAGAATCATCTAGGTCACCTGTTGCCGAGAAAAATCTCTCGCATATGATTAGGTTCTTGCCTAAATTCAATGATCGTGAACCTGACGTTTTCTTTTCTCTTTTTGAAGTAATTGCTGATGAGCATGAGTGGAGTGATTCAGAGCGCACACTGCTGTTGCAGACAACGTTGACTGGTCGTGCGCAAGACGCATTTGTGGCACTTCCAGTGTCAGATCGGAAAAAATATCAGTGCGTTAAGGAAGCCGTATTAAGGGCATATGAACAAGTTCCTGAATATTACAGACAACGGTTTAGGAATTGGAGGAAAGGTGACCGAAGTTGCTAGAGACCTAGTGAGCTTCTTTAATCGTTGGAGTTCGTCAGTAAATATCAACAGTCGTGAGGAGCTGGTTGATTTAATGATATTGGAACAGTTCAAGAATATCGTCCCTGAGCGCCTAGCTACTTACATAAGTGAGCACAAAATAACATCAGTAAGTGAAGCGGCAGTGCTTGCGGACGACTATATCTTAACGCATAAATCAAAACCTAGAGATTATTCTGATTTCACTCGTTCTGCTCCCGAAGAAACCAAGCTGTCTCGTTTTAATGACAATGGTAATTTCCATTCGAAACCTGAATTTAAACAAGATTCGTCCCGGCGCACAAAGTTTGATATTGATCGCTGTAATTACTGCTTGGAGGTTGGGCATTGGAAAGCTGACTGTGAAGTCCTGAAAGCTAAAAATAAAAATAGAGCTAAACCGACCAATGTGAGCATGTGCGCAGCCCCTGTACAACATCCTACAGTTACTGTAGTGGGGAGAGGTTTGTGTTCTGCTGCCGTTGACGCTGACCCTGTGGGTGCCTCGGGACTCGAAGCACCCACAGGGGAGCTATGTTCTGTAGAGTTATGTCATATAACCTTAGAAAGAATTCAGGAGAGACGTATTCAACGTGCACTGTCCCATTGTAGCTTTATTGAAGTGCCAACTTTACAACTTCCCCAGCCTAACCCCCAGGGGGCAACATAACAACCTGAAGTCAATTCATTAACACAACATCCCCCTTTCTAAGACCAGTTGTACTGGTGTATGACTAAGTCTGAAATATTCTTGTTGAATTAATAATAAAACAAAACAACATAGCAAAACATCTCATTTCACACTTGGCTGTGAACAGAAACCCGCCAAACTAAACTAAGGAGGTGGGGTGGACTGCCCAACCCTCCTACTGAGTGTGGGGGTTTATTCTGCCCTGTAGAGATCACTCAGTCTTAACCAGGGGTACCTGCTATTTAATCACAAAGTCCCTTAGGTACCCTGGAGGATGTCTCTCTCGTGTGGGATAGCGTGACAGAGCCTCAGGACCACCTGGCTGAACCTGGTCCTGCTCTGCCTGGACTGGACTTACTGGCTGACAGGTAAGTTGCTCCGGTTCTGGTAAGATAGTCTGCGCTGCTGGTGCCACAGGCGAAGTGACAAGGTGGTTTCGGTTGCGGCGCAGAGTGCCTCTGGGAGTGTCTATGACATATGACCTTGGTGTTTCTGCCTGTCTTATGACCGTCCCCTTCTCTTTGGTGTCCTTTACCCAGACGTGGTCGCCTGGTGTCAGGTTTGAGAGATGTTGAGCTCTGTGTCTTTTGTTGAAGTTCCAACTCAATCTCTGTCTCTTCCTCTGCTCCACCTCTTTGAGTTTGGTTAGGTCAGTCCAGCTTGGGTTCAGAGATGACAGGGTGACTGGGACTGTTGTCCTGAGCTGGCGGCCCATTAACAGCTGTGCTGGACTGAATCCATTAGCAAGTGGGGTGGCTCTGTAAGCCATGAGGGCTAGATAAGGGTCTTTTTCCTTCTGGAGGAGGCCTTTAACTGTGCGTACGGCACGCTCTGCCTCCCCATTGCTCTGAGCGTATCTGGGGCTGGACGTTGTGTGTTGGAACCCCCACTGTGCCGCAAAGTTAGTGAAGCATTCAGAAGCGAACTGGGGTCCATTGTCCGTCATAACCTCAGACGGTATGCCATGTCTGGCGAAGATAGATTTGCAATGTTCCACTACTGCTAATGAGGTTGTTGATGTGAGTTTAGCTACCTCAATGAAGCGAGAAAAGTAATCTACCACCAATAAATACTGGTTATCGTTCCACTGAAACAAATCAGCACCCACCTTTGCCCACGGTCTGTCGGGGAACTCTGTAGGAAGTAGTGGCTCTCTGGGGTTGACTCTTTCTTTTGAGCATGTGTCGCAGCTCTCAACCAGCTTCTGTAGCTGTGTACTCAGTCCCGGCCACCAGACGGATTGTTTTGCTCTTTCACGACACTTTGCTATGCCTTGGTGTCCTGCGTGCAGCTTCTGAAGGATGTCTGTCTGTAGCAGCTTGGGAATAACTAGCCTACAGCCTTTTAGCAGTAAGCCATCTTCCACTGAGAGCTCATCCTCGACCTGTGCATATGGTAAATAGGCCCTGTCTACTGTGGATCTGTCAGGCCAGCCTTCATTACAGTACCTTTTCACTTGGCTCAGCACTTCATCACGCTCTTGGTGTTCCCTTATTTCTCTGAGCCTCTTTTCTGACGCTGGGAGTGTGGACAAGACCATGTTTACATACAGGTTAACTTCCTCTTCCTGTTCCGGTTGCCCTTTGTCTCTCAGTGGTGCCCTAGACAACACATCAGCTGTGGCCAACTTTTTACCAGCCACATGAGAGATGGAGTAGCAGAAAGCCATCAGTCTCATTCTGAGTCTCTGAATACGCGGCGGGAGCTCATCCAGGCTCTTGGAGCCTAGTAACGGGACCAGAGGCTTGTGGTCCGTTTCCACATGGAAGGTGATGCCCACCAGGAAATCTGAAAACGCTCGCATGCCCATGTGATCGCCAGGGCCTCTTTCTCAATCTGGGCGTACCTTTTCTCAGTGTCTGTGAGTGCTCTGGAGCTATATGCGACTGGCTTGAGATGGCCCTCCTCCTGTCTCTGGAGTAGCACAGCACCCAGGCCAAATGATGACGCGTCAGCTGAGACGACCGTCTCTGCCTTTGCATTATAGAGTGCCAGCCCTGGTGGGGAGCTCAGCTCCTCTTTAATGTTGTTGAATGCTCGTTCTTGACTGTGCCCCCACTGAAACACATTTTGCTTCTTCAACAGGTCCCTGAGTGGCTGTGTTTTTTCTGCTAGATGAGGCAAGTACTTTCCCAGGTGATTCACCATTCCAAGGAATCGTCTCACTCCGCTCACGTCCTCAGGCTCCTCCATGTCTGTCACCGCTCTCACTTTGTTAGGGTCTGCTTTCACACCTGCTGCGTCTATGATCTGTCCAAGAAATTTGACATGCCTTTTAGAGAATTCACATTTCTCACCTCTCAGCGTGACGCCTGCCTCCTGCAGTCTCCCCAGCACCGCAAGCAGTCGTGTGTCATGCTGGGCCTGTGTGTCACCGTACACTAGCACATCGTCCATTTGGCACAGGACGCCATCTAGGCCCTCCAGTATCTGGGACATCCTCTTCTGGTAGTGTTCGGGTGCAGAGGATATGCCAAAGCAGAGGCGGTTAAAGCAAAATCTCCCAAAAGGAGTGAGAAATGTTGTGAGGAGAGCAGACTCCTTTGCAAGAGGAATTTGCCAAAACCCTGAGTTAGCATCAATTTTAGAAAATACTTTGGCGCCCTCTAGCTGTCCAAGTGTGTGCTCAACTGATGGGAGCATATGCCTCTCCCTCTTGACCGACATATTCAGCTTGGTCAGATCCACGCAGATACGCACCTCATCTTTGCCTGGCTTAGGCACAGTGACCATTCCAGCACACCAGTCTGTTGGTTGTTCAACTCTCGAAATCACTCCCATCTCTTCCATCCGCGCCAGTTCATTTTTCACCTTGGACATGAGAGGCAGCGGAATTCGTCGTGGGGTTGATATGGAGAATGGCTTGGCGTCAGCTTTAAGTTCAATCTTGTATTCTCCCTCTATTTTGCCCAGGCCTTTGAACAGTTTGGGGAACATCTCCTTTACTCTATTGAATGAGTCTAGTGTTACTGTGTCTACCCTAGCTACTAGCCCTAGTGCCAGGATAGCAGGACGTCCCAGCAGGCTAACCTTCAGGCCTGGGACTACATACACTTCCTGTGTGGTGCTTTTACCATCTGTTCCTATGGTAGCTGTGAACTTCCCTCTCACCGTAATGGGCGTCTGACCGGGCCCTTGCAGCACTTTCATAGCTCTTTCTAGCTCTGGAAACTGCCCTTTCAAAAATTCATCCTCAGAAAGCACTGTTACGTCAGCCCCGGTATCTATCTTAAATACAGCTGTGTGGTCATTCACATTAAGGTTAATTAGCCAGGGTTCCCCTCCTGAGCTGACTGTGCCTAGGAAAGCTATTCCTTCTTCCTCTGACTCCGCTGTGCTGACTTCATTAAGAGCCCCTGACCTGCACACTCTTGCATAGTGACCCTTTTTCTGACACATGTTACATGCTACTTCCCTTGCTGGGCACTGACTTCTGCTGTGTGTTGGCGTTCTACCACACCACATGCATCTCGTCTGGTTACCTGACTGTGTCTGGTAGCTGTTTTTATCATTTGTTTTAACCTGCACTTTCTGTTGTCTTCCTTTGCTTATGTCGAATCTGTGTTTCGTTTGGACACTGTCAACGTCTGTGGCCTCTGATTTGAAGTTACTTTTCAAAAGGTCCTGCTGTTTCTTAACTCGTTCACTCTGGCGTGCGCGGGTCACGGCTCGCTCCAATGTCAACTCCGGGTCCAACTGCAGTTGCTCCGATAGCTTCTTATCGCGCAAGCCTACCACAAGTCTGTCCCGGACCATTTCTTCGTGTAACTGCCCATAGCCGCAGTGCTCTGACAAGCAGTGGAGAGAGGTGATAAAACTGTCCACAGTCTCTCCTGGCTCCTGCTGCACTCTGATTGAATTTAGATCGCTCAAAAATAACATTTCGTCTCACCACAAAATGTCCCTCTAGCTTTTCTTTGACGGTGTTATACACTCCTGCTTCCTCCTCTGTCATCCGTAGTGAAGTTACTATATCTTCTGCCTCATCCCCCATAGTATAGATCAAAGTGTTCACCTGATTTTCCTCTGCCTGTAGCTCTAGACCAGATGCAATCCGGAACCTTTCGAACCGTCGGATCCACTTGGGCCATTCTTCAGGCTTTGTGAAATCAAACTTGGGTGGCGGTGGAATCTGGAATCGTTCCATTTTGTCCTTGTCTGTGAGACTGCAGCGAACGTTAGCTAGTCACAGTCACGTTAGCTATGCTAGCTACCCAAAACGTCTAACTTGAAAAACAAAAATCTGAATAAAATATGCGTGAGTTCTCTCCAGCAACCTCGGTAAACGACATCACATGTTTATCCGTAGAGAGAAGCTGAAGTCTTCTGACACCATGTAGAGTTATGTCATATAACCTTAGAAAGAATTCAGGAGAGACGTATTCAACGTGCACTGTCCCATTGTAGCTTTATTGAAGTGCCAACTTTACAACTTCCCCAGCCTAACCCCCAGGGGGCAACATAACAACCTGAAGTCAATTCATTAACACAAC
>JAODXP020005868.1:5000-11293 GCA_027497455.2 Sardinella longiceps | reverse complement strand
CACAACACACACACACACACACACACACACACACACACACACACACACACACTATAGCTCCAGAGAGCCATGGCTACTCGAGAGGCCAGAGCAAAGGTAAAAACACACACACGCACACACACAAACACAGTCAGCCCCTGGCTCCAAAGTTGTTTTGGTTCAATGGCGCCCTCTCTGGGAAGCATAGTTGAACTACAACTGATTTGTGGTATTTCACATCATATGTATTCACCTGGACTAGACTATATTACACTTAATGTATCCTAAGGGTTGTAATATGTATTAAATACAGACCAAATTATCATCAATACTAGTATATATGTTAAGTACTTCAACTTTGTTTAGTGAAGCCCTGAGTTCCAGTACTTTTCCCAGCTGGGCTGTTGAGTGTGAGGCAGTGGATGGGATGTGCTTTCAGTTTGATAACTTGATGACTGCAAGTGTGAGCTTTTGAAATCGTGTTAGTTGTAACAAATTAACCGTCCCTTCTTCCTCCTTCACTCCATCTCTGGTTCTTTGTTCTTGCCCCCCCCCCCCGTCTCCCCTGCTACTTTTTGCCCCCTCTATGTTTGCACACACATGCTCACTAAAGAAGCCAGTTTCAACTTCACTAAAGTGTTAAACGTACCCCTATACTAGGCCTACTTGTAACAGTATCACCAAAGATCATGGAATACAGCAACCCTCTCTGGTATCACCACTCAGTAATTGATTAGTGACTGGACATTAAATCAAATCAAATAATGCCTTTAAATGTGTTCCCTAAATGACCGTAGTGTGTATCAGAATAGCTCCTCTTCTACAGTCGAGAAACAACAAGGCAGTTCCTTGTCAGTCCAGTGCTAAGCATTTACAGTCATTTCCAACCCTCCCACACTCACACACACACACACACACACACACACACAGAATGGATAGACTTACAAGAATTACAATGCTTACAATTTTTTTTATTATTATTCTTTTTTTTCACATATAATCTTGTATTATTGACAGACGCCATATGTATTTTGACATCTTTAGATATACAGTATTAGATGATCTCCATATTTTAGGTCACCAGATCATTGGCCAGATTTTCATTGGAAAGCGGAAACATTAAGCTTGAAAATACCAGTGCCCTTAAACTGCCGTTGGCTGCTGAGTTAGCAGCCCACATGTGCACAGTCTAAGTTACTATGGATACCAGTGCTGATCAGGGTGTGTGTGTGTGTGTGTGTGTGTGTGTGTGTGTGTGTGTGTGTGTGTGCTCGAGTTAGCAGCCCACATGTGCACAGTCTAAGTTACTATGGATACCAGTGCTGATCAGGGTGTAGACGACATCACACCACAGGTATTTATTCTCTCTCTTATCCTTTTTCTCCACCTGCACAACTCTAAATGTCTCATATGGAGGGATCAACACCCTCCTTCTCACGGGGAAGGTTGGAGTAATCCCCTAGAAGAGCGCCGTGACGGGTGGTGATGTTAAAGCAGGACTTCTCGCCAAACGAGGTCAGCTCATGGCCCTGAGAGCTGGAGGCAAAGAAACCGAAACGGATCTCCTTGTTGAGAACATCAGTGTTAAATTCACGTGTGGTTCTACGGTAGACGGTAAAATAATCATCTTGTGTTTCTTTCAGTCGCTTGAGGGCATCAGTGAGCAGGAAGTGGAGAGTCCTGAATCGGAATGTGGTTGAGTAACTGTCCTTGCCACCTCGCACTGCCTTATTAAACTGATCATAGATTTTGTTGTCCCCCCTCGTGTACACCTGAATGGCAATCGCCTGATTTTCAGAAAGAATATCTGGCAGCTTTCCAGATTTATTTTTAGCCTTGACACGTTTCTTTGAGATGTTCCAGGCTTTACTGAAATCTTGCCATGAATTCTTGTCTTGGTCGAGACACTTGGAGATCTCGGCAGACATTTTCTTTGAACAGGAGGTGTAGGCATCATCAACAGAATTGGGGGCCATATCTAAGGCCAACACTGGGGTAGGAGACTTCACCCTGTAACCCTACAAAAATGTGTGTTAAATGTTTAATGCAATTGAATGAATTCAAAATGACCATATTATGAGATTGACTTACATTACAAGCATCAAAATGATTGCATTACATACTGTACCATTACTGTAGTCACCAGAATAGGAATTATCAGAACATTATTGCAATTATAGACACATACTGTACCATTACTGTGGTCACCAGAATAGGAATGATCAGAACATGGGCCCTCATTGTAACAGCAGTCAATGTTGTCCTTCAATATCAGACAGCACAACATCAACAAAAACAACACAACTACAAAGTACTATCACCGGTGATCATTCTTATCATAATAATAATAATAATAATAATAATAATGATAATAATAATTTGTATAGCGCTTTTCAAAACCAAAGTTACAAAGTGCTGAACAATGTAAAAACTAAGTAAAAGGTGTGAGAGAAGTGAACTTAAAACAAAAAAAAAAACCATAACACAAAAATAAAACTTATCAAAAAATAAAGCTTAGCCTATCACTTAAATCTAATGAGAAAATAAACTTACCACTAAATTAAAACTTATCAAGTTATTATATAAACTTATCAACTATTAATCCTCATAGTGCAAGATTTTTGATATTATGCATTATGTACTTATGTGTATAGAAGTAAAGGATGTTTGATATTATGCATTATGTACTATGTACTTACATGTATAGAAGTGCAGGATCACGCAGAAAAGTGATGTGTACCCACTGCAGCTGTCAGTCTTGCACTTTTATCTCTGTGTTAACAGCCCCCCCCCCTCCCACACACACACACACACACACACATCATTACCTACAAACCCACATCCTGAATGACCTTGACCTGAATGCAAACCTTCTCCATGTGTTTTAAGTGAATATATACTGTAGATTAGAGTAGAAATTAAAGCATTAGATTAATATCATGAACTTGAAGTGTCACAGAGCTGAGCTGTTAGGGCATTTTAGGGCTGCCCATATGTATGTGTGTGTGTGTGTGTGTGTGTATGTGTGTGTATGTGTGTGTGTGTGACGTGTGTTCAAGATGTATTTTTATAGAACTGGACTGCCACTGGACCATATGTATGTACAGTAAGTGTGTGTGTGTGTGTGTGTGTGTGTGTGTGTGTGTGTGTGTGTGTGTATGTATGTATGTATGTATGTATGTACATGTATATACTGTATGTATGTGCTGCAGATCTGTTTTGCATCCCACTTCTGGGACAATGTGTGTTTGGACCCTAAACCAAATCTGAATTGCAGACCTGGGCCAAACAGCATGATGCATTTTGGCCAGATCCATGCCAAAGTGTCTTTGTTGTCAGGCAAGTAAATTAAGTATACGTATTTAAAGATTAAATGCACAGGTACAGTAGAAGCCAACAAATGATTATAATGTATAAAACCAACTTTTAAAGGTGTTAAGGTGTATTTTTGCATGATTGTTGGTATAGGTTACGGGTCATTCTAGCTGCTTTAGATGGGCATACGGTAGGTCTAGTCTGTTTGCATGCTGAAGGGGTCCAAAATGATGCACACCATGCACTGTGGTCTGACTGAGCACCTCTGTAGGGTGGGTGGTTTGCTCAGCTTATTTTTTACGATGACCTGACTTAACCCCTTTTATGTGTGTAGGTTTCTGCCTACCAAACCCATATTAAAAAGTCACATGTACATGTACACCAAAAATATGGCATTGGAAATGAGTGAAGAGCAGGTTGTGATGTCTGGGGATGCTCCATATATTTCCCTGAAAGAGTGTCAATAAAGTAGTACTGTTAAGAAATTTAACCTTCTTTCACCCCTGCATTCACGAGAGCCTTTGAGCAGTTCTTCTTGAGAACTGAAAAAACAGCTTTAGCCTAATAGGTGAGACGTTGTCAACCACAAACTCAGCTGCCTGACTATTTCTTGTTAATAAAGTGCTGTGTGGTTTGAGCACCTTTGCGATGTGCTAATGAGCTCCCTGAGCTCATTTCTAAATAGGCATTTTTACACACTTTGGTCATTGAAAGCTTGACCTTAAACATACTTTGTAATATAATGTAAGCTACATCCCCCTCTCTCTACGCCTGCTTGTGCACATGTAGGCTAGTAGTCATGTCTTACACAGCACATGAATTACAGGCCTATATTTCAAATGGGATGCATCGATTTTTACAAAGAAAATGCTATAGGCCTGTCATACCCGCGGCTGCCCCTGCATTAGGCCAATAGGGAGAGGTGGAAATGTACTCAATTAAGTGTACTCAGTTAGCCTACTGTACTTGATGATATGGACTTATAATATGAAAAGGAAAAAGTACTTAAGTACGTTTTTCAAGTATCTATACTTCACTTAAGTATATTTTTCTTGGAAACTTGTGACTTTCACATCCCTACATTTTGAAGACAAATATTATACTTTTGACTCCACTACATTTAGAAGTGGGCATACTGTTATGTTGTCTTAACTTTGTCAACCAATGAATTCAAACTCATGAGTTTAATGTTTAAAGTTTAAAGCCTAAAGGATATGCATGGACCCAGAAATATTGACTGAGTTATCTTACTGTACCAATTTGTTTTGTAAAAGTGTTGATTAACAAGGTAATTGAGAAGGCAGTAAACGTGCAACTGGTCAGGGCCATTTTGAATATGCTTAAAAATAAATAAATAAATAAAATAAAATAAAAAAATAAAAAAATGGTAATTTCACTCCATTAACACCATCAATAGGAAAAGTGCAAGAAAATAATTGGTAAAACAGCGGTCAATATTGAACAAACTTATTGCTCTCTTCCCTTCCAAATAAAAAAAGTCAGCAAATATGTAAATACCGGTATGTATTTCAAATGAGGCGTATCGATTTTTATAAACTATTAAGCCTCTTCTCTACGGGCGCGGCGGGTCCCGTACTAGGCCAGTAGGGCATCTCGAGCTCTGATGATGACTGGGAACCACCACGCGACAGGCATCAGTCCCGAGTGTTGACAGCACGCGGTGGAGTAACGGGCACCGGCAGCAGCAGCGGCAGCATCTTCTCAGCGGAAACAGCGCTATTCTCGCGCAGCAGCAAACCAGGTCGTGAATATCCGCTCAACTCAACCACCTGTGGAGTTAGCAAGTTAATAGGCTAATACCAGCAAGCTAAGCTAAGTGCATTTTGAACCGGTATCAGCGCTCTCTGTGCTGTATGTGTGTGTCTGGAAGACCCCGCAGCCCGCTCAGTGAAACCTTCTCTTTTTGGACTTTTTGTGCGTTTTCTTTGGGCACCGCGGACCCGCTATGGAGGGATAAGATGGCACCTCACCAGCTCATCCTCTTCTTTGAGTAAGTTGCTTAAACTCCTCAATTAACACAGCCCAGGCCAATGGGTTTCAAGCGAAATGGTGATAGGCTACTCTCTACATTTAAACCTAATAATAACCGTATAATAATTCTGTCAACAGAACTGATGTGTATCATAATGGCTGGCCTAAAGTAAAATGTTATGGTTGTTTTGCTTTGTTCTGGGAATTTTAGCTGTTAAAGAATGTAAGCTCTCAGTTTTAACGGTAGATTTCCTCATAAATAAGTTGGAAGGTCTTGATGAAGGGCATGTAGAAATCTCATAATTGAAGCAGAATTTAAATGTGCGTTTTTGTTATTCTTTTCTGTTAAAAGTAAATTTAAAAAGCATTACTTATTGTTCTCTAGTAATTTCTCTATTCTATGGGGGCTATTGTGGGACAGGATGAAGAGACTGAGCATTGTGTGTGTGTGTGTGTGTGTGTGTGTGTGTGTGTGTGTGTGTGTGTGTAAAAGCAAGCATGGGCCTGTGTGTGTGTGTGTGTGTGTGTGTGTGTGAGTGTGAGTGTGAGAGAGAGAGAGAGAGAGAGAGAGAGAGAGAGAGAGAGAGAGCTTGTGTGTGTGTGTGTGTGTGTGTGTGTGTGTGTGTGTGTGTGCTCATTGTAGCAGGCATGTCTCTCTTTGTGCTAGCCAGTCCAGCATTCTCTGGCCTTTCTGACGTGGCATCAGACCCGTCGTGTATCCCTGAAGCCTCCGCTCTCACTATAATAGCATACCCTCTCTCTCTCTGGGGCTGAACACATTCACAAGGACACATGCCATGTTAGTCAACCCATGTCATGCTTTAGGATACTAAATACATATAGTATAAGATAGTATAGTCTAGTATAGGATAGGATAGTATAGTATAGCTTACTTTATTTGATGTGGACATAGCAATTACATTGGACAAAACCAGATGCGTTGTTTAAGTGTTTTAGCTTTTCAGAGGAAAAAAAAACCCTACATAAGTATAGGTTACATGTTCATA
>JAODXP020005867.1:0-105000 GCA_027497455.2 Sardinella longiceps | reverse complement strand
TATTGTAATGACAAAATGAAAGTGTGTTGCTCAAACAAATAAAAACAAAGACTTCCCACGACCACAAGTGTGAACACTACAGCAGTGTGTGACTTCCTGTCAGTGGCTGGGGAGCTCAGGGGTGAGAAACAGAACTGAAAGCATTTGGGAGCTTTAACTTATCGTTGAAAAGGTAGGAAGGCCAATGGTAATGTACCTGCCTCAGCTGAACTGATGAAGATGAGGCAGTGAGAGCTTATTTAGTACTTTGAGGGGATATTTCCTACCTAATTACTGTTTTACAATGGTGTTGATGGGTGGTTACATGAAGACATTCACCTGGTAATGAAAGTTCCCAGAGCACAAAAGGGGATTCCCCAGACTCCTGGCTCAAGTCCAACATGCCTCGCTCACGACTGTCGCCGTTATAATCCTTCACTATACTGTAATTAGCTCATTCATAGTGCTTTGGGTGGTTTTAAAGGCATTATAGAAATGTGAAGTGTTGTTGGAATAGCCGTGAGAAGTTTGGCTTTTAATCACAGCTTCCTTAGATGAACTTGCAATGGAATGGCTTTCCTCTGGATATCATTTACTAGTATGAATAAACAGGGCTGTCTGTCAGTGTCAAATGTTAACTTGGTCTCCAATGACGACCAAACAAACAAATACAGTACCTGTCTGTGCCTTAGCACAGAAAAACAAAAAAATTAAACCAAAATAAGACAGAATGTAGGGAGTGGCTAACCGCTCTTGCCAAAGTCCTCTCAGCCAATGAAAAAAGAGCATTTCTGAGAGATAACCAGAGCAACTTGTAAGTTTTACTTTCAGGTTGTGTAGAGCTATCGTGCGAGCTGGTCAGAGAGCTGTGTTGAAGTGTCATGACTTTTGATCAAAGTCCAAGCGAATGTCTGTCTATGTGTAAGTATATCATCTTCTATGATATTTTTATGCTAGTTTATCTGTAAAATAATGATGATGAGAGAGAGAGAGAGAGAGAGAGAGAGAGAGAGAGAGAGAGAATGAGTATCCTTGCTCCTTTCCATTTACAGGTGGGGAAATTGTGATCTCACATGCATCAGTTACATTCTACCATCATGGAGAGGCTAGCCACCATCCTCATCATCTCCATAGTCTTCCTCACTGGTGTCCGAGTGTCCTCCTCCACCTGTGGTCCACATGAATATCTGACAGACGATCAAACATGCTGCCCAATGTGTGAGGCTGGTGAGTCACTCCTGTGTTGGTTCATGTTTAACTGACACCACAGCACCACACCGCAGCCATCTTGCTTAATTAATATATGGAGATATCTGATATCTGAGAAACGGCAACAGTTTGGCCTCTCCCATTTGTGCTGCTCTTTTTCTTCTTTGCACTCTTCTACAGCAGTTACTTTCAGTTCTTTGCATGCTGTTCTCCAGGGATTAATCTCGGTTCTTTCCTGTGTTACCTTATGTCCTGTGTTACCTTATGTGACCTCTGTTTGTTTGTGTTTGATGGTTACTGTAAGTCATTCTCAGTGCTTGAAGTGGAAAAAGTATGTGCTGGACTGACCTCTAATTTTCCAACATTAATCATTTGTGTATATCATCATATATCAGTTTCTGTGAGGGAATGTGTGTGCCTATTTATAGTCACAATGTTATTATTATTTGGCAGCCATGGCCAAAATTGCCTGGGCCTTTTTTTTTTTTTGGCCCCAGTCAGGCCCTGCTAATAGACTTGTTTCACACCTCAACATTCCGAGGTTCTAAAAGCATTCCATGGTAGTAAACTGAACATTCTATCATTGAAATGCATTGGATTTATGCCTCTTTCTGACTTGAAAAAAATGGGTAATAATATTTAAAATAGGTCTAAATTCACTTTCTTTCAAATAATACACATTTGAAGCAGGCAAATTTGGAGGTCCCGAGTAGATAAAAGTGGTTTTACATTTATGTGCATGAAGCTTCAATCTATTCGGGACCTCCCAATTTGTGTGCTTCAAATGTGTATTATTTGAAGGAAAGTGAATTTAAACATGTTTGAAATGTTCTTACCCATTTTTTTCAAGTCAGAAAGAGGCATAAATCCAATGCATTTCACATGATCAGAATGTTCAGTGTTACTACCATGGTAATGTCGGAATGTTCAGGTCGTGAAACAAGTCTATTGAGCATGATGACTCAGCCTCTTTTAAAGGCAGAATGTCAGGAAATAGCAGTGGTCCCCAAACTTGTTTCTGAAGAGGGCCGATTTGCTCATGCGCGGCTCTTCCAGAGAGGTCGGAGGCCAGCGATCTACCTTGTAATTTACTGTAGATGCGCCTAGGCTACTTTATACAAAAGGTCTATTTTAGCCTATTCATTGTAAACTACTGTCATTTAGGCCTATGTTGATTTACTTTGGTGAAAATATCAAATATAAGACATTGTCTTAAATTGGAAGTATTAATGAATAATATATGAGCAATATATGAAAGCCTTAGCATTATTTAAAAAATGCTGGCTTTATTCCAACATTTTTAAATTAACAGAACAGGAATATTTTGATGCCATAATTTGGTCTTTGAAGTGAATTATTCATCCCTTTGTCCTATTACAGAACTTATTTAGCATTCCAACAGGTAGGCTAAAAGAGAAATTTAAAATAACACATAAACACGAAAGGAATCTAATATACAGTTGTCATAAGAGGTAATGCTGCATTTATCAATAGACCAAACCGGCTTTTAAAAGTAGGCTGCGTAACAGCGCCAAAACTGCCCGGTGGCCAAAACCAGAATTACATGTAATTGCTTAGAATCGCCATAGAGAATGAACGGTGGAAAATACATGGAAATATTTTGGAGGGCCACTTAAATTGGCGTGGCGGGTCGAATCGAGCCTGCGGGCCGTAGTTTGGGGACCCATGCTCCAGACCCTGATGATGTAACAACTTCCTGTCTCAGGGCCTTTGCTACCCAACTACAGTAGCTCCAGTAGTTCCCCTTGTAGTTCCCCTTGCTCAGTGTAGGTTTAAAGGAAAAATCCGGATTGAATCAACACGTAGCCCTACTGTTTTATAGTGCCAAGTGCTATTGATAGCCACCTCAATCAATGTATTTCATGCAACGCAGACTGAGATAGCGAAACGGCAGCTAACCATAACAGAATGGGGCATTTCAAAACGAAAGCAAATCGATTTGGTTTCGTTTTTGACATGCCTCATTCAGTTAGTGTTAGCTGCCATTTTGCAAGCTCGGTCTACAATGCACGGAACTTTATCATTGAGGTGACTTTCAATAGCGCTTAGCAATATAAAACAGCAGGGTTACATGTTGATTCACTCTGGATTATACCTTTAAGTGCTGATAAAGATGTTTTGTTTTCATTGTAGCAAATGTAGTTTGTCTGTGTCTCCAACAGAGCTGGGCTTGAAGGTCAAGAGGTCATGTAGCCCAACATCAGACACACTCTGTGAGCCTTTGGAAGGTCACTGGTGTACTGACCCAATCAAAGATGGCTGCCGCAGAGCCGTGGAACACAGCAGGTGCTCTCCAAGGCAGTACATCAAAGAGAGAGGTGTGTATTTTTTCCCCAGACATGCTAATTTACTCATTCTTATTTAATAGAATAGAACAGAGTTTACTCCTGATGCTAGGGAAATTATATTGTACACCTACTGTATACTATTATGATCCAAAATGCAACAGATCTCTTGCACAGACCATTAAAGTGACTCATTTACCATGTAGATTCACTCTCTCTCTCTCTCTCTCTCTCTCTCTCTCGCGCGTGGCGCGCTCGACACACACACACACACACACACACACACACATACTCACAGGTACAGCCATCTCTGATACGGCATGTGAGGCCTGTACACAGGGCACACTCTCAGATGGATCTTCAACTTTCTGCTGGTCCCAGTAAGTCAGAAATCTATCAGTGTTCTAGACGGAGCTAGAAGTGGAGCTTTACTCAGTTGGTTAGAGTCCACCCCATGCCGGGTTCGTGCTTGCGGGTGGCGTTAGCCCGTGGCGATGCCACTAAGCTCACTAGGAAATTTATTGACACCTACTGTTACATTATGATCCAAAAGCAACGTCTCTTGCCATACCGTTTAGTGACTCTACGAATTTCTCTCTCGCTCTCTGTCCTCCTCGCACCAACACCAGACCACACACGTAAGTCGAATGCATCGAGGCCGTACAAACCCTCTCGTGGTTACTTCGCTGATCCCAGTAAGCAGAAATCTATTATGTTCAGAATGGAGCTCAGGAATGGAGTGAAATAAGTGGAACGGCCATGAGGTTCAGGCTGCTTTACATATGAATCCCACAAAAAAAATGTTCTTACCGATTTAATTTCGTCACAAATATTGTCTCTTGCTATCAACAGTGTAGAAGGGAAAGGGCTTGTGAGAACTAGCTCATTTTCCAACGTCAATTTGTGCTGTGAGGCTAAAAATAAAGTACCATTTTATTTTTTTTTACATATTCTCAATGGCGAGTGTGTAAGCGTGATCTGAAGCATGGCGGTTCAAACTATTGTAAGATTCGCCCACTTCCCAAACTCCATTACTTTCAGAATTCAACAGAGGTTCTTACTATTTGTCTTCCTATCTTGGCAGAGATGACTGCAACCTCCCCAGAGCCGGAGTCATCCTCACCTTCGTTAGTTTCCTACTGATTTTGATTTTCACCTGTGTGGACAGAAGTCATCAGATGACCCTGAAGCCTTTGATTTGCTCACTGATATGTATGACCTTGTGTGGTCTCCTCTCTATCTATGTGTGCGGACCACACTACTTCTATGTGGCTGTTTGTGTAATTGGGTGTTTGGGTTTATGCTCTTCTGTATGTGTCACTAAACTGTGTGGACGACATCTTAATTTCTCAGATCAGAAAGGAAATATCTCTGTCATTGATCTCAAGACAACGAGTACAACAAAGTGTGACAACTCAATCATCTATGTGGCCATTGTGGCATAATGCAAGTACAGTTTATAAGTGTAACGGAGGCCAGCTAGCTCGGCTAGCTTGGCGGCAGTACGTGTAAATCCTCATCACCCAATTCCTTGGGCACTTCTAACGGCTGAGTTAGAAGCTCAGGCTTTTGGCTCAGTGGTTAGAGAGCCCGACTCCCACACCGGGAGTTTGTAGCTTGCAGGGTGGTGGGTTCGAGATTTTACCATTTCACACAGTTATTTCCACTCAAACACAAAACAAACATGGCAGAACATGTGACAAGCACATGCCATCCCATTGATCTTCTAGACACGGGTGAAACAGCCGTGACCCTATAGCCATCTTTAGAGCTTTGTTGTTTTTGACATGCAGGGTCAGATGTCCAGATAGAAGCCTACAGCCTTTAATGTTCCCTTAATATTCATTACTTATGTGCTGCTGCTGCTGCCAATGTGATTTAGTGTGATTAGACATTACATTTCTACTTACTGTATGTCCTTCTGTAAAGGCCCATTCAGACTGAAGATCCGCAGCGAGATGAGATGGTATTCGAAAGTAGTTGCAGTGGTGTGAATCAATCGTTGCAGGTAGTTGCAAGCCGTCGCAAAAGATTTAACATGTCAAATTGCAGTTTCAGAGTTTTAGAACGTTGCTGGGTTTTAGAACGTCACAGCCCGTCTTGTCGTGGATCTTTGGTCTGTAGCCACCTTTATGTGTACAATCTGATATCACAACGTAATTACTGTTTTTTGTTTTAAAGGATGGATGTCAAAATGAAGCAGAGAAATAAAGAACTTTTGTTCTGTATTCTTTTCAGCATTTGTTTTTGTTCAATACAATATTTGATATGATTTAGCTCTTGTGTGCGTCCTCCCTTTTGTCATGTCTTTATGAAACACCATCTACAGATGCCACTGTTTAAACAGCAGAGAGGAAGACTACTGAGAGGATGAAGATCGATCACTGCTTACACAACATGGCAGAATATGACTGGAATAGAATTCTGATTCTTGTTTTCTGTATTCTTCATATTCTTCCAATACAAGATTGACATCAGTTTATATTCTTCCAATTCTACCCTGTAAATGAAGAAACGAGACAAATAGTGATATGTGTATCCATTATCAAGCTAACTGGCCAGAACATCCATAGCTTTTTTACTCCTTTACACAAATAGAGATGAAATAATGACAACTCCCAAAGTCGTATGCACGGTCTGTAGCTAAATGGGGATACCCTTTCCCATTTTTGCATTTATGCACATTTTGCAAATACATACTGTAAACTTTCATCATTCTGAATGTAGGCCTCTGAGACACTTACAAGCAGCTATAAAGTAGATGTGAACAAGCCAACAAGTGAAAGTAAAAGTATCTCACAGCACAGCTGTTACTGTAGTTTACCTCAGATGTGCCGACTGATATCATTGGGTACACTGCTCAGGAAAAAATAGAGAAGTCATGTGACAACTAATGTCATTGGCTGATTTAGTGAGAAACAAGAAACAATTGCATAACTTAACTGAGTTAGATCTGACAGATAGACAAATGCAGATATTTTCCCACTACTTTTGTACCACAAAACAAGATAAACCATAAACATTTGAGTGCTCTCGTTTTCTTTCTTCTAAAGTCTGAGCACAATAAATTCTAATTTGAGTACATGCTATATGTATGTTATGTATAACATTTAATTATAACATTTAATAATTTAATAACATTTTACATATAACTCCCGATTTTTTGTTGTCATACACACATTTTATGAAATCATGCTCTAACTTTATTAAATTGTACATTTGTTGAAAGACAATGAGAGCACAATTTAATGACTCAATTTAGTCATTGGTTGGTGGTTACGCAGTAAGCACTAATTTATCCCTTGATACTTTGTGTTACATAATTTGTATGGGTTGTGACATAGACTAAGATAAAAATGATAAAAAACACAGACAGACCTACAAAATGAAAGTGCCCGGATGCAACAAACTTGCACTTGCCACATCAACATCATTGTCAGTTTCTCGTAAGTGTTAATATTCCCTCTGTGCTGACATAATCATAAGATGGAAGTCTGACACTATTATTACACAAATTTGTGGTACAGTAAAGTAAAACAGCTGATCTGTGTGGACATCTCGATGTGGGAGAGTTTGTGACACTTTGCCTGACCCAATCAGCTGAGAGAGCAACCCCTGAGGTTTGCTCTGGAAACAGCAACAGTGTGAGCTGGTGAACCTTGCTTAACTTATTTCCTATTCCTCAAACTTACACTGTTCGACTAATGCACTATAAACCATAACACCACAGGAGGCAAAAATAATATATGATATATTGAGTATATCAAACAATATGTTACTCGTCCAAGACCCAAGCTGTAGGAGTACAATTTCTCCTTAGTCTTACAATAAACTATACCTTGTAGTTGCATAGTGGAAGTGAAAATGGGAAGGCTTGAGTATACGTCCAAATCCCCAAGTTCACAGTTTCATGGGAAAGGGAAGAGGGCATTGTAGACTAAGTGCAAAGTTAGAAGGCAACTGGATGTTTTTTTGAAAACTGAAGAAATTTTATCTCTTATCCAAAAGACTTCTTTGTGGATGAACACAGATAAAGCTTTATGGACTGCAAGGGGAAACAACAGTGAAGAATTTTCTCTTTCACTTTCTTACGCATACTGTTTGACCGGTTATACTAGTCCAGTTATTGTTGTTCTGATCTTACCCAAAACTTACCCAAGACCTTCATTACAAGTAAGTGTTAATTTTTTTTTTAATCACATTTGTGGTATGTACTTTATGTTTGCATAAACATACACTATGTGTTTAAAGGTCTTATGCTATACACATGTTTACATGACGTACAGTATGTATTTAAAGGTCTTTTGTGCTATATGAGATTATTATACATTTAATTATCCACTCAGACCAAACTGCATTCATGAAAGGCAAATTTTCTTCCTCTAACACCCACAGACTCTTTAATTTCATTTATGGCATAAAGTTCAAGTAGCAGGAATTATTAGGTACAGTTATAACCAGAAATATGCAAGTGAAAATATAATTAGTCTGTGAATATGATGTGTGTAAGTAGCATGTTTGCATTTTAGAAGGGTTGAAAAGCAGAGCAACTACTAGTGCTGTAAAACGATTAGAAATATTATTTTTGTGACTTTTAATTGCAGAATAAAACACAAAATGCAAAACAAACTATTTAGATCTTCCAACACCAATGAGACCCATGCAAAACTTTTTAGAGTTGTAAAATGTGTTAAAGCCAAAAACTGTGGCAAAGTTAAGGTTAACAATGGTCCTGGCCACCCTTACTTTTAAAATACCTTATTATACAAATGTCCCAGGGATTGGCATAGTGTTAAGAGAGAGGTTAAGGAACATATTAAGAACTACTTGGCAATAAGAATGTTTTAGAGGACCAAAACAGACCCAGATCTGGAGATCAAAAAGGTTTTGGAAGAAAACAGGATCATCTGTGTTAGCTATTGTGATACGGGTGCTGCTATGAGTCTAGTTTGTGCAGGCCAGGGAATACTGTGGGTGGGCTTTGTTTGAACAGAAAAAGAAAGAAAGAAAGAACGCAACACTGAAAGACACAAAGCTTCAAGTGCTTAATAGTGTCCAAATAAGTCTTAAATTATGTACATCTTTTTTGATTGAGAATTACTGCCTCTGAGAATAATGGTTCCTGTTGTGCTACCTCTGAACAGGCCCCTTACGACAACCACGTGTACAATACAGACCTAGAAAATGAAAGTAGACTTGACCAGATGCACAAAAAATTGCACAAGGGCTTCTTACCAGACTTGGTTGCCACAATGTTAATTATTAAACATTACCTGCCTTCCATGTAAATCTAGCACTAAAAATTTGCATTCATGGTACAGTGAAACAGTTGATTTGTGTCGACGTCTCGATGTGTGAGAGTTTGTGAAATGTATGTCGTATGACAAAATGAGCTGTGAGAACACCTAACCCCTGAGGTTTGTTCTGGAAACGGCAACAGTGTGAGCTGAGACACGTAGGCTCTTATCTATGGGCTGTTGAACCTTGTTTGACTCATTTCCTATTTGTGAGCCTCACGCTGACACCCACGGTGTCAGTGCATTGTAAGGCAAAACACCAGAGGAGTTCAATTTTGTTAAAAATTCTATATTAGCAGTACTGGAAGTGAGGATGTGAATGATGTGAATGGTGCAAGTGAAAATGGGAAGTTGTGAGGAGTCCATAATGATCTTCCATTAGAGATAAAGTAAGTAAACCTGAGCTTTTATTACTACTGCCTTTCATTGTACATGGAAGCTGCTGTGTTTGTACTACAATAAGCTACTATGCTTTATCACCCGGTGGAATGGAATACTGTTTTCTGATTGGCTGTCAGGGTGTCCGTTATTTCTAGATAACAGGACACCTGAGGCATTGTTGGTTTAAAAAAGTTTAACCAGCGTTCTTTATCAATGCTCTTTAGAATGCAGCCTTGCGGATCTTCTTTCATAACAAAATAGTACCCCAATCGAACAGGATAACTTCTTTCTAAACGGAGCCACATGTTTCTTTTATGTTTTAAACACTTGCTTACCATCTATACATTTTAGTTGCAACCGGGTGATAAGCGGGATAACGGCCTTCGAGGTGTCCCGATATAGAGAGATAATGGACTTCACATAGGCCGTCGGGCTGTTCTTCGCCATACGCGTCGTCCATTATCTCTCTATATCGGGATACCTCGGCGGCCGTTATCCCTTACGTATGTTTGCATGGACATAAAGTACAGTACATGTGTGTTCAAATGACATTTGGAGTAATACTGTATGCACATTTGATTGGACATTTTCATAAGAAAGCATTCTGTTCTTATAGGATTAGCATGACACTGGACAATACAGAGAGAGAGAGAGAGAGAGAGAGAGAGGTGGAAAAGAAGAACCTGAATAAAGCCACTTTATTCTTTCTCATACCCTAATCTCTTGAAGACGTCTACATCAGTCATATTCTACTAAGATGTGTAGGTCAGGCACCATCTTCATGGTCTTTGCAGTCTCTATCTCTCCTGTGTGTGTGTTCTGCATCACCTGTGATCAGCATGAGTATCTGTCACATCAGGGCACATGCTGCACCACCTGCAGCACAGGTAAGTCTGTTCTTTTAGCAGTTTAAATCCAAACCAAGGTTAAATTAAGTGTGGTATTTTTGTTATATTTTATAATGAACATTATTCTGTTCATAATACCTGTCTTAAAGTAAAGGTTTACCCAATTATGTTTATGCCTTGTTTACTGTATCTTGTGTTTACCATGTGAAACTACATGGTATCAATTAAAGTAACTGGTTAACTCCAATAGAATTGGGCTTAAAGGCCAAGAGATTGTGTAGCCCAACATCAGACACACTCTGTGAGCCTCTGGAAGGTCACTGGTGTACTGACCCAATCAAAGATGGCTGCCGCAGAGCTGTGGAACACACCACCTGCTCACCAGGACAATACGTCAAACAGAAAGGTGAGACTTTTCATATTCAAGTCATTCAAATGCACTTTACTGTTCTACCACACAATTGATTCATGGATCAACTCTTATCACTTCCAGGTACAGCACATTCGGATACAGTGTGTGGAAATTGTATTGCTGGCACACATTCAAATGGGTCTTCATTGTCCTGCAAGCCATCAGCCTTTAGATGTCGTCTTGCTGGGGAAGCTGTTATGAGTCTTTCTTGTTTTGCCTCTATTCTCATTACCTTGCATTGGTTTAGAAATATAGTGTGGGTTGTACATCTTTTCAAATGTGTTCTGTTAATTATAGGCATATGTGTTATTTGGTGTGGATTTGAGTGTCCTCCCCATGATGCATATCTTAGCAATAGTTTGACTGTTTGTATGCTCTGGTTTTGTGTAATAGCGCTTTATTTTGTGAGACCTCTACATGCTTTGGTTCATCTGTGAAGTACAATTGATTTTTAATATATGGGCAATTCCAGCGTTATGGACGTGACATTTTCGTGCATTATTGATGAACAAAATGCCACATAACCTCCGCAAACCTAGCAGTATTTCACAATTTTGTTCATATTCTTATGCAAACTCCATGGCTGAATATAAGCAAACGCAAAAAATTAATATCATGATTTACATTATAATTTCAATTTGCTTTCAATTTCAATTTGCTTTCAATTTGCATTATGGACGTGACGAAAAACGGACAAACTTTTGAGACAGAGTAGTTTTTGCTGTGAAGTGTGTGAAATTTCTAGAGAAATGTAAATACATTCATACCAAACAGGACACCTCAGTTAAGACAGAGAAAGACTTAATTTCAAATGTAAATGTAAAAAAGTTGGTTTTCATTGGGAGAAATGGCGTGACGTCTGGAAAAACCTTCCAAAACGATACAAAACAATTGTGAATGGTGGATTTTAACCTGTAACGAAAAAATAACTGATAGCATTGCAGCTTTGTGTGAGTTATCACCCACTTATGCCCATTATTGCCCCTCCATAGACTTACATTATAGCTGAATAGGGTAAAAATTTTAACAAACAGATATCGAAACTTGCTCAGTTGAATACTTACATCGAGACAAAACTTTTTTGTATTGGAAGTTTTCTGAAAGAATTTGTATGTCCATGTAGATGAGACTTGAAGTTTTAAGGTGAGGTTTACTTTTTTTGTGGAATTGCCCATATATATATATTATATTAGTGGTGATGATCTTATCAGTGTTGTGTGCATCATGTTATGGTGAATTATTACAAGCATGTAAAAACAGCAGGTACTGACAAAATACAGCAACTGTAACATCTACAGACGTCCTAGCACTCACAAACATCTGAAACCTAACATATATCTACTAACAATATGTTTGTACAATATGAACATATGGCAGAATGTAACAGAGTTTTCTGTACCAAATGAAAGTCTTTCAAGGACAACTAGCTCATATCATAGCAAATCGACGTGACATGAACATGAAGTGAAAGTAAAAGTATCTCTTCTTCAGAGAAGTGCATACTGTTAACAGTCAGCAAGACACATTACAATACAAATGGGAAATTATGTAAAATGCCAAATAATGATGTATGACCATACTGTAGCTGCAGAGAAAAATTCAAAAAGTGGAGAGAATGATTTGAATAAACTGTAATATTTTTATACTATCGCCAGTCAAGTGAACCTTTTCCACAACAGGCGACTGCACCCGTAAGTCATGCAGATCTATGAGCAATGCGATATGAAAGGGGCTGCAACTCAGCAAGCACATCTCTGTGGGCGTTGCTTGTTTGTGAGTCTGTTACTGTGTATGTTGTGCATAAAGCTCAGTCTGCCAAACTCTTGTGGAGACGGAAGAATGCTGAAATCAGGTTGAACCACATTAAACTCTAGCTTTTGACTCCTTCAAAAGGTAACATATTATTATACATATTTGCTGAATCCAGGTTCCATGATCTTTGCCTTTAAAAAAGTACTCTGTATTTTTGTACTGTATTTATGTGTTCAACTGAGAAGGCATTGTAACTAGTCTTTCCTTTATTAAAGAGGAACTGTGCAACATTTTTTTAGCTCAATTTACCTTTATTTAGCAGGTTAAGAGTCATTGTGATGATCCTACAACACTTTTTTTGGTAGATTGATGACATTCGCCTCGCTCTAGCTCCTCTCGGCTGAGAAATAGAATATGCAAGAATGTGCCACCGGTCCCCACACAGTCTTTGGGATCTGGAGGGGGAGCTTGATCGGTAAACATGCGAACACAAACCAAGAAAACAAAAAACGGACGGTCCTTGGGTCTTTCCCCAAACGCATATATGCTAACTTGGTTGGTATTAGGCCATTGTATTGCAAATAGCAAGTTGTTAAATGGTTAGCAATGCTTTTCTGAAGCTTTTGGGAAAAGGACACCTGCAAGGAGGAGTTCTGTGGCAAAAAAAATGTGAATCATAAACCTAGCAAACCCAAAGTAAAAGCCAGTCTTACATAGTTCCTCTTTAATTTGTTTGTTTGTTTATTTACTTATTAATTAAGTCAAAAAGGCAGGAAGACCTAGTAATTATTTTAGCTAGCACTTTCAGATGCAAAGGTGATGCTGTTTAGAGTGCTTAGAGCTCTTTGGAAAATAAACTCTGGCATACCTATCAAGCAGACAAGCTCATTTCATGTTTTAGGCAAGTGCAGCTCATTGAATAGTTCCTTGTGTAAATTATCTGTTTCAGTGAAACAACTTCTCTTAGAGAAAACATTGTAGCTATAGCCAGAGTCTCAGCATCTATCCTAATGTGGGAGCTACACTCTCTCTCAATCATCACCATAGTTTTGCTCACCCCTGATGACATATTCTGCACCACCTGTGGCCAAAATGAGTATCTAACAGATAAAGGCAGATGCTACCCATTTTGCAAACCTGGTGAGTCCATTTGAGTATTATAATTTATAGAGTACAATGTTTCAATGGAAATACTTTTTTGTTCGTTTATGCATTGCTTTTATTTTTGTACTTTTTATTTTTGTACAACATTCCTTTGTGTATGAAATGTGCAATATATATTTATATTGCCTTAAAAGGATTTCACGCATGGAAACACTGTGAGGATTCCAGAACCACAATCTGTGAGCGCTGTCCCTCATCCACTTTCACTGATGAGCCCAATGGATTACCTGAGTGCAAGACCTGCACTGCTTGTGACTCAAGTATGCAAACTATGCTAACTATCACCTCACAATCAAAAAAGGTTTTTTTTTTTTTTCATGGTTCTAAATTCACAAACATTCTTAACAGAACCTGGCTTGAAGGTCAAGAGGTCATGTAACCCAACATCAGACACACTCTGTGAGCCTCTGGAAGGTCACTGGTGTACTGACCCAATCAAAGATGGCTGCCACAGAGCTGTGAAACATACCAAGTGCTCACATCGACAGTATATTGAACAGAAAGGTGTGTTTTCTTCAGATCAGATATTGCACAATAGCTGTTTCACAAGGCCTCTTCACCAAAGTTCCCCATTGGGCTAGTTGTAAGTTATTATTCTCTGTTCAAGGAAACCTAAATGGTTGGACCAAACTGTCTTGTATCTTCAGGATTGGCTCAAGTAGCTTGAGCAATTAGAGATCTTGTTGAAAATGACAGAAGTTGCCCTTTAACTCTAAATCCTAGTGACATCCATGCTGTAAACCCTTTTAAATATTATCTTAGGTACAGCACGCTCTGATACAATATGTAGCACCTGTAAAATGGGTACATACTCAGATGGTTCTTCAACCTCCTGCACACCAAAAACACAGTAAGTCTGCTAACTATGTACAGTACATCTAAAATTTCTTATTACATGTAGAGTGGAGGAACTGAAGAAATGTACCATTTTTCATTTTTGTATTGACAGAGATCCAGCCATCATAATCAAGACATTTGGAATTCTTATCTTCCTAATTGGTTGTATATTTATTTCCTCGTTCACATATATGGACAGAAGCCCAAGAGAACTGCGCCCTTTAATATGTATGACAGTTTATTTTGTTATATGGTTTGTTTTGTTTATATGGGTTTGGTATGTAGCGTAGACTTTATTCCATATTTGTGCTTCCTGGTGAGATTGGGCGCATAGGTACAGTATGTGTGTTTGTCTTTGCCTCATCATTTTTTTTTCATGTAAAGTGGTGTCATTTAACATTGCATTCCAACATTTAAGAAAGAGGCATATGCACACACAGAGTGAGACTACAAATATCTGCACAGATTTCAGTTACCCAATGAATTACACTGTGCATATAAAGAGACTAAAATCAACTTTGATTAAAAAAAAAGAAGCCCTTTATAATCAAATAGAGTGAGAGATAAATATTGTCTTGAGGGCATTGTTGAAGCAAATCAAGGTGATCACAGTAAAACCATTACACAATATTACACTACACAAAGTGTTCTGTACTGTATGGGTATTGTTATTGTATTATCATATGCTGTGTGCAAATAATTTATATTTATTTATTTTCCCCATAAACTAATACTTCTTGGCCATTTTTAAATGTATTTTTGCAATAAGAATAGATATACTCACATTTGTTATAATGCTATTGTACAACCGAATTCCAAAATAGTTGTGACACTACAAATTGTGATTAAAAACAGAATGCAAAAATGATGTGGAAGTTTCAAATTTCAATATTTTATTCAGAATACAACATAGATGACATGAGAAAATGCATTATTTTTTTTATTTTATTCATTTATCCTCACCCATCGTCATCTCCATAGTCTTCCTCACTGGTGTCCGATTGTCCTGCTTCACCTGAGTATCTGACAGATCAGTGCAGATGATGTGCAAAACTGGTCAGTCACTCCTGTACTGTTGTAGGTTATATACAGATTATCTGAGAGACGCAAACAGTTTGACCTGTGCCATATGTGATGCTCTCCAGCAGGACTGTCGCGGAAGGACAAAACAAACCAGGCAATTGCCTAGGGCCCCAACCTGCAAGGACCCCCAAAATTGACTGTGTAATCATTTTAGTAGTTTTGGTGGTGTTTCTCAATAACATATGACTGTAGGCTAGAGTTAGACAACTGCAAGTTTAACAAAAATAATTATATTAATGAAAGATGCTTGAACAATGTGGTTCATGTAGGTGTTCATGGGGGGTGAAGGGCCCTCATGTCCTTTTTGCTTGGGACCCCCTCAGTTCCTTGAAACGGCCCTGTTTTCCAGGGGATTACTCTCGGTCGTCTGCGCTGTTCTCCATGGGATACTTAAGGTTCTCAAGGATGCTTCCTGTGTTGCCTCCTTTCCTGTGTTTCACCTTTGGCCAAGTATTCACTTTTGTTTTATGTTCACTAAATGCCATTCTATGATATGCAGTGTAAAGAACAATCTGATATCACCAAGTAATTATTGTTCCTAGAGCATTAACCGTGACAATGTGCATGATTCCTAGATAACCAGTCAAGCAGTGGCAGTGGCTAGACATTGTGTCTATCTACTTTATGTCTATGAACACAATGGATAAACAAGTGTGGTATGTGGACATGCATTTACTGTGAGAATTGAACTTATGAATTTGTACCCACTCCACAACATTAATTATGTACAAAGCTATAGTATATACATGTACAGTATGTTTTATACACATCTATTCTTTGTGTTTTATGCAAATATCTATTCTTACACCACATATCTATTATATACTACATAGGAGGCCTAGAGTTTGGATGATCTATTACAGAGAGAAAGGGAAAGTGAAAAGGGAACAGGTGTGTGTGTGTGTGTGTGTGTGTGTGTGTGTGTGTGTGTGCCTGTGATATGTGATAATAGGTGAAAGGAATGTGTGTGTCCAAGGAGGGATAATGGTACCAGGAGACACAGGGCCCTTGTGTTATCTACCCCAATTACTAGGCCTATATGTGTTTTGTTATGGAGACTGATTGGGTAGACTGTCGCCTCTGTTGGCCTTGTAGAAGAACAGATAAGATGAATAAATTAGTAGGCCTAATGAATATTTTTGGTGTAAGTATATCCCAAATTCTTTATTCTGAGGACTGAATCACTGGACATCATTGTGCTTTTATCCTTCTAAATGAAATACAACTCGGAAACACTTTATTTTAAGGTTCACATATTAGCCACTAATACATACTGTACCTAATTAATGCCTGTATTAGTGACTTGTAAGGCATGTGTTAGGCAACATTAATCATTTGTTAAGCGTGTATTCACAAATGTCTTGCTCATGACTAATTAGGCCTAATCAGACTAATTCTAGATTTATTTAGACAGTATACTAGCGGGTTATACATGTTTTATTATGATAGGTATTACTACTTAGTAAGTAGAGATGAAGGCTTAATAGTACATTATTAAGATTTTATCAAGAATAAAGGCCTGATTAGTCATGAACAAGACATTTGTGAATACACGCCTAACAAACAAATGATTAATGTTGCTTAACACATGCCTTACAATGCACTAATAGAGGTATTAATTAGGTATGTATTAGTGGCTAATATGTGAACCTTAAAGGTATAATCCGTCGTGAATCAACACCTCTCCCTGCTGTTTTATACTGCGAAGCGCTACTGAAAGCCACCTCAATGATAAAAATTTGTGCATGGTAGACTGAGTTTGCGAAACGGCAGCTAACACTATGTAACAATCAGCCCTTTAACTTTCTTTAAAATGGCTGTGCTACTGAACACGCAAGGGGGTTCTTTTGAATGAAATGAAATGTAACAAGGTCGCAACAATATTGGTCAACACTGCACTATAACATAATAGATGTAAATTGTATAAAACGCACAACACAGGGAAGAAGCAAACAAATGTTCAGTCGGCGCTGAACACCTCATAGAAAAGACGCAGTAAGCAGTTCAATTAAATGACGCGCTCAGCGCGGAGTCTATATTTTCAATGCACCACAAATAACCCGTGCAACCCAAAACCCCCTTTAGTCACAGTCCACAATAATTAACAAAGAGTCCGAGACCAAAGGCTTCTCAATAGTCCATTCCAGGATAGCGCAACAGTCTATAAAATCCAAACAAGGAAACAGCAAGGCCGCGCGCGCATACTCCTCCTGGCAGGTCCGACAAAAAGTAGAATCCAACAAAAAAAGGCAAAAAGTGCGATCGCTTTAAGTGGTATACCACACCCCGAAAACAGTACAAAAAAGAATCAGTCTCACCGGGTCTGTTGAGTATAATCCATAAATACGGCAATGTTTTCTCTCCACGCGCGTCCTCTTCTTTGGAAATGCGTTTGAATTAAATGCAGGCTGTGTGGTAAATATCGCTTTTACGCACTTCCCCCGTTAAAGCAGACTTCAACACTACTTAAAGCTTATAACTGCCCAAATGAAGGAAGGCTAAATTAAGACATATATTATTATTTATACGTGGCTGCAGCTAACATCACTGGCGCCACTTGTTCAAATCACAACCACACATGCTGCTACTCTCCGCCGGCCGTCCCACACACCTAACGCAACTGCCTATGTGAACTTGGGTGCGCGATGATAGGCACTGCAGGCGGCCGTGACCTTAAAGAGATATCCCCATATGTCCATACCATAAAACATACAGTGAACAATATATGTCATTGCACAAGTAAATCTACATGAACACTTGTCATTATACATAAACATTATATGCAGTAGAGATTTACATGAGCTTGGCAATGATTCATTTTAAAGGACACTATGACCAATGTGACGCCGTCACAACTAACTGAATGAGGCATGTCAAAAACGAAACCTAATTGATTTGCTTTCGTTTTGAAATGCCCCATTCTGTTAACGTTAGCTGCCGTTTCGCTATCTCAGTCTGCCTTGCATGAAATCCAGTGATTGAGGTGGCTAACAATAGCGCTTGGCACAACAAAACAGTAGGACTACGTGTTGATTCACACCGGCTTTTTCCTTTAAAATAAAGTGTTACCTACAATTCATATGGTAAAAACAATTCAATTTGTTTGGATTTCATATATTTGGTTCAACAAATCAAAGCGTGTATACGCACCCCAAAATAAAACAATATTGCACAAAACCAGAACATACAAGCAATCAAACTATTGCTAAGATATGGATCATAGGGTGGACACTCAAATCTACACCAAATAGCACATATGCCTATCATTAGCAGAACACACATGAAAAGATAAAGAACCCACTTTACATTTCTAAACCAAAACAAGGTAATGAGGATAGAGGCAAAACAAGAAAGATTTATTACAGCTTCTCCAGCAAAACGACATTGAAAGGATGATTCTTTGCAGGACGATGAAGACCCATCTGAATATGTGCCAGCAAGACAGTTTCCACAGACTGTATCCAAATATGCTGTACCTATAAGTGATAAATGTCAGTCTGTCAATTACAATGCAGGCGATACAACACTTGACTTACAAACATATTTCTGAACTATTGGCATGGTGAATAACTGAAAAGTTATTAAAGTACATAAAAAAAAAAATAGTATGAAAATACACACCTCTCTGTTTGATGTACTGTCCTGGTGAGCACTTGGTGTGTTCTACAGTTCTGCAGCAGCCATCTTTGATTGGGTCAGTACACCAGTGACCTTCCAGAGGCTCACAGAGTGTGTCTGATGTTGGGCTACATGACCTCTTGACCTTTAAGCCGAGTTCTGTTGAAGTTAGACAGTTACTTTGATTGATAGACCATGTTTTACAAAGTAAGCTTTGCGTAAATATGGCAAAAAGTAAACAAAAAGAGCACACATAGTAAAAAACATTGAGTGGCATGATTCTATTAGGTAATTAATAAATATTTACATATTTACAAAATGTCATGAACTTTTAAACATTTTCTAATGTTACTTAATTGTTCCTAAGGGATGTTTCTAAACTCCTAGGAGGAGGATTTTGTCAACAGAATAATATTAATATCATAAAATACTTGCTCTATAGCATTTAGAAATGTGCCGCTCAGACTGACCTCTAAAATCAGACTTACCTGTGTTACACTTGGTGCAACATGTGCCTTGATCCGACAGATACTCATGCTGATCACAGGTGATGCAGAACACACACACAGGAGAGATAGAGACTGCAAAGACCATGAAGATGGAACCTGACCTCCACATCTTAGTAGAATATGACTGATGCAGACGTCTTCAAGGGATCAGGGTATGGGAAAGAATAATGTCTGGCTTGGGATACTTCTGTATTGTTGTTTTACTCAGTTCCTTCTCTCCACCCCTTCTTCCCTCTCTCTCTCTCTCTCTCTCTCTCTCTCTCTCTCTCTCTCTCACACACACACACTGAATTCCAATCTCACGTTTTAAGAATAGTTAAAGTTTGCTTAGTGATGGAAATTTCCAATTTTATGCACATTTAGTATAACTACAAAACTCCTTTAAACATAGATACTGTATATCCATACAAACATACATGTGTGCAGCTTACATGTGAAGAGAAGGGTAACATTGACTTGGTAATAAATCTCAGGTTATTTACTTTATGGAGAATAATTAAAAATTATGGACTCAACTTCCCATTCTCACTTGCATCATGTCACTGCTATTGTTTGAGACTTTCTGACGCCTCTGGTGTTTGGCATTACGGCCACAAGTCAACATCCACATACACACACACCTAAGCAAGCATCCACAGACCATTGATTCGTGTCTAAGCTCACACTGTTGCCATTTCCATTTCCAGGACAAACCTCAGGGGTTAGGTGCTCTCTCTGCTGATTGGGTCAGGCAATGTGTCACAAACTTTCCCACATTGAGATGTCCACGCAGATCAGCAGTTTTACTGTGCCAGAAATGCATTATATTAGTGCAAGACTTCAAGGTCATGATGAGTTCAACATAGAAAGCAGGCTAATGCAACATGGATGTAGCCTGACATAGCCCGCCCATAATACGAATGTTCATCCGTATCCATGGTCTGGGAACGGTCCTCTGGGGCGTGTTTACATCGGTAGAGAGTCTACCGGCCAATAAGCGAGGCTGATTAGACGAGCTGTCCAATCGTTTCAAACCAGAAGTGAATGCCCTCCCCTCCGCAGTATAATCGCGTCAGGTTAAAGAACCTCCAGACCATGAATACGGATGAACAGCAGTATTATGGTCGGGCTATGTCAGGCTAACATGGATGTGGTTGTAGCAAAAGAAACCCTTTTGCAATTGTTTGCTCAACTGGTCACATAGACATACATTTTGTAGGTCTGTTTACAGACTCTGTTTCCTTCTTCACTATTAACTATCTGTTCAATGGTAGCACAACAGGAACCATTATTCTCAGAAGTCATTTTCAAACAAAAATAGCAAGCCTTAAGCACTTGTAGGGTTTATTATTATTATTATTGACATGTTTTCCATCTTGCTGTCTTTTTGTAATAGGAAGCACATTTAGCTGTCACCTCATTGCTCGGGAATGAGATTTTTCTTTCCTTATTTACAGTACATGTGAAAGTCCTTGTGGTGATGACAGAAAGAAAGTGTACAGTACAAACAGACAAAATGTAAGTGTTCTTGAAGTGCTGAAGTCTAGCACTAATTTTTTGTGGTAGGCTACAGTAGAACAGCTGATCTGTGAGGACGACTTGATGTGGGAAAGTTTGTCATGTTTTCTCACCAGCTCAGCTGATAGAGAGCACCTAACCACTGAGGTTTGTTCTGGGAACAGGAAGAGTGAGCAGAAACGTGCTGAATACCAATGGCCTATTGACCAGAGTTTGCAGTGAGACTACGGTCCCTTTCTTTCACAGCCACAATGTGCTTCCGCAAACAGTACAAGCTTAGCCTGGCATGCGCGACCACATTCAGAAGCAAGCATTGCCCGGAATTATGGGCAGGATTAATTTAAACGTCTATCAAATGCAATCAAACTTCTGTCAATGTTATGAGACAGAGCTGGACAGAGCCATCATAAGCTCGCTTCCCTCAGCCTATACTTGTTTTTCATTTGGTCCTCCTGATTTTTCCAGGCTTGAGAGTTGAGAAAATTGCCTCCTTGGCCATACTGATTTGATCGCGAAATTGCAGCGCCAAGAAGTATGAGCAGGCCCAGGCTAGCGCAAGCTGACTTTTTTAGACAAACGTATTGTTCATTTCCCCGGCCAAGACAAACATTTTTCAAATAGCGAATGACATTGTGACCTTTCAGGCGTGTCATGTAAAAGAACCAGTGCGGACCAGTGCAAAACTTCAAAAAATGCTAATAGGAGCAACAGTATGAGCAGGGAGGCCACTAGAAATTGTCAGCTCTATGACATAAAATAATTTTGGGCCACCCAAAAATTTATTTTAATATTATTTTTTTTTTCTGGGGCTATATTTTTTTGGTAATTCTAGTTCACGATTAACAGATATACAGTTTAATATATAAATTTGCTGACTGACATTAACCAATAAAGGAGATGTGAATAAATAGTGCTTAAAAAGTAACCGCATGTTAATGGCCCAGCTGTTCAAGTTAACCTCATAGGAATGTGGTCACTGATGTTGCTGTTCTAGCTCAACAAGCAACAAACAAATTACGTGACATTACATGAGATGTATGGCCATAGCTGTAGCCATTTTTATCTATTGTTGTGAACCACAAGTGAAAGTAAAAGTACTGGATACTGAGAGTGATACAGTATATAAACAAGGAACTGTAACAACCCAGTCAGTCAGAAACAAACAAAAACACAGGCCTTTGCAGCAGCCATAATTCTACCTTGATGTGGAACATGGAATCCATCCTCATCATCTCCATAGTCTTCCTCACTGGTGTCCGAGTGTCCTGCTCCACCTGTGGTCCGCATGAGTATCTGACAGACCAGGGTACATGTCACCCAAAGTGGGAGAATGGTGAGTTACACCAGGGCTGTTAAAACACAATGACAAGTTTATGCGGTAACATTTAAGTAATTGAAACAGCAAAGATGTAAATGTATATCATGATGGTCTATTTTTTATTTCACAGAGGGTGCAAACTCAGATGTTGCTTGCAGTGACAATGCAGACACATACAGGACACATACTCAGTAAGTATTTAATTGTGTTCTTTTTACTTTCTTCATCATGCATCATCTAAAGATGGTTTTGCAATTTTTTCATCCATAGAAAATTGATCGGAGAGGAAAGACAAGCTGTGTCTGAAGATTTACATCGAACAAAATGGTGTATGTATGTTGTTGGGCTGATTTTTTGTTTTTTCTCAACTGTGACATTGATTACCAATAACTTGCACTACTACCTTTGTTCAGTGTTGGCATGCATTCTGACTTTGATTTTCACTGTACTTTGTGTATATTATGGGGGAGAAAGGGCCATATCTGAATCTTTATGCATTTCTTTGTTAGCATGTAGTGTAGTAGGTGGTTTACACCAAGGACAAGTACCAAGACATCGGCACTTAGCATGAGAAAATAAAATGAATGATGCAATGAAGGAGCCTTTCAAAACCCCAGGCCATTACAAAGCCCCTATATCAATTCTATTTGTGGACTGTGGGAGGCAATTCAGCTTTTTGTTTGTTTGTTTTCCAGTGGACTGCTAATGACTTGTGACTGAATTTGCAATTAAGTTTTGAATGTGTCCATTACTTTCCAGAGTGCTTTCCTAATTCCTGAATGACACAGACACTGTATCTGCTAGATCTGTCATTGATATCTGCGTTTTTAGGACTAAGTCTAATTATGTCAGATAACTTTATCAGCATGGATCTTTGGACAGCAGTGGAAGCATAAACATATTGAATAGATAATTCAGAGAATTGAAATACAATACATTGTCAGCCCAGGGGGCCCTGAGTAACAGGGGCCCGTTGTGCAGATAACATGACTACATGAGCAAAGTGAAAGTGAAAGCATCTCTATTGCTCAGCTATATAACATCAGAGGATGTGCTCACTGTTGTTTGTAAACATATGGCTTAGCAGTTGCACAAGGCTACAAGTAAGGAAAAGAAAGTATCACAGACGGAGTAATATTCATCTTTATTTCTTTCAATCAATGCAGAACAAACCCCAGCCAACACTAGCTACATCCCCATAATTTCTACATTTTACATTTGGTTCCACAACATAGGAGGCCATGATAAACAAACATACTGATGTGATACATATTTTTAAATGTAGCGGTGGCAGATGTTAAAAACCTACTGTAGCTTCCAATCTCATTTAGTGAAGAAATAAAATTCCTCTCCCCTGAATTTAAGGAGAAAGACACAAACACATATACCTACAAACCCTATTGCACCTACAAGCACACAGATGTAATGCACTCCACACATTCGTCCACACATTAGACCTGATAACATCATCCCCCCTAACAAGAACACTATAGGCTGCAGGAATCTCCCACGTTCACGTTCACACTTGACTGTGAGAATCAAAGTAGCTATGAAACTGATCAAGATGACAATAAGTGGAATCATGACTTGCGTGGTTTCATCTCTGTGAGGATGAAAATGAGACATGATGAATAATACTTAAAAGTTCAGAAGATATGTTGAGATGTTGAAAACATAGAAATGTTCCATGATGGATTTATAATAGAGCTACAGGCAAAGTTAGGGAAGTTGGATGTGAAATTGTTTAGTGTAACAAGTGGCAGACTTACTTAGAGTGTAGCAGGCAGGACTTTGAGGGCCCTTCTGTGTACAAAAGGTTATCAATGACATTGTCAGAATTCTTACATAGTATTTTGCAATTCTGGCCTAGTGTCTCACAATCTTGATTCTATACATGATCTGGAATTTTTTACAATGTGGTAGGAATGGGCTTCCATATTCTGCAAAGCAAACAATATGCAACTCAGTTTAACCTTTGTTTGGATCTAATTAAAGATAAAAGAACACACTCACCTGTGTTACACGTGGTACAGCATCTGCCCTGATCGCAGGTGATGCAGAACACACACACTGCATAAAGAAAGAGGATGAAGATGGAGCCTGACTTCCACATCTGGATAGAATATAACCGATGCAGACATCTTCAAAAGTTTGATTGTCCCCCAGATCTCTTCACACTGCCACTGCTTCTGTAGGAAGCCACTGTGGTTACATCTTGTGCATCAGCTGATCTGGTGAGACAGCATGTAACAAACTTTCCCACGTCAAGTCCCGCCCACACTAGTCAGCTGCTTCTGCAAATGCATAAAGTTAGTGCATGACTTTAAAGTCATTATGTCAACGCAGAAGGCAAAACAATGCATATTTTTGCTCATTGCATATGCATTGGCCTATTTTCAAATGCTGACAGTATTATCAGGAATGAAATAGCCTTGGTTTCTGCATGTGAATATCAGAACAGGAAAAAAAAGAAATACAAAGTAAAGAATGTATGTTATGTCATAGTTTTTTATTATTATTAACAGTTCTGTCTCTGAAGCACATTGCACTGCATCTGTGCCTTACCTTGCATTAATTTTAATTGTACTTGGAAATAAAATTACAAATATAAAAAAACAGTGTAACTACAGGAGAACCATTACAATCAGAAAAAAATGCAAGTGTAAAATCTAGGCCGCAACAACTGGAAACATGGGTCTACAGCAATAGACAACAATGTGTTGTTGCAACTTAACACTGGAAGGGCTGTGCAGGGTACCATACATAACATGTAGGCTAAACATCATATTGGAGGCCTGTCTGACTTTTTCCTGGATAAATAGTAAATACTAGTAATCATATTGCATTCTGACACCATACTGATTTTTTACACGATCCATCACACCTACATATGACACCAATCTTGTCACTCCAGCAAGGATACAGCAGAATGGTAGCCAAGGTATATGATTCTTTAATATTAGCATTGTACTAAAACATTTTAATTTCAATTGGACATATTTGGAGCTAAATCTGGAAGCTTCATACACTTTATTTCATTATTAACATTTTAATTAAAAAAAAATGCATTGAATGAAAAAAAGGCATTTTATACTTTATGTATTTTTGTACTTTTATACTTTTACTTGACTACAAATCTTGAGTTGGTACTTCAACTTCTACAGAATCCTACATTCTTCTTGAGTAGCCTAATGAATGTTAATACTTTTGACACCACTGTCTATCAACCTTTTAAGCACCTCCATAAGATAACAGGAATTATGCAAACATTTGTAACATTGATGTTTATTGTAATGACAGTCCAGTAATAACGGCCAGTCCTTGAGTCTTTTCTCCAAACACATAAATGCTAACTTGGTTGGTATTGGGCTATTGTATAGCAAAAAAGTTGTAAACTGGTTAGCAATGCTTTTCTGAAGCTTTTGGGAAAAGGACCCCTGCAAAGAGGAGCTCTGTGGCACAAAATGTGAGCATAAACCTAGCGCAAACTGAAAGTAAAAGTCGGTCTTGCATAGTTCCTCTTTAAAATAGAATAGGAATCAGTCTCTGTGTGTGTGTGCCTGTTGGTGTCTGTGTCTCTGTAACTGTATCTGATCTCGTGTCAAGTCTAGCACTATACAAAATGCACATAACGTGATGCAATAAGATTCGATTTGGTCTCCACCACAATGTGAATAAAGAACTCCACAAATGCAAGTCGGAATGAATACAAACACTGAGCACAGGAAGCACTTTAAGTTGTGGGTCATCCGTGTTACGATTGAGAACAAAAAGGAAAATCAGTGCAGTAATATATAGGCAAGCTTTTGCTGTCTGTATATCTTCAGGTGTGTATCTTTCCTCTCTGACAGACTTTCTATGGATGGAAAAAATTAAAAATCATTAGAGGCAACAATATGTAGAAATAAAAAACACTACTGAAAAGAGATAGTTGTTAGACTCACTGGGTGTGTGTCCTATAGGAGAGTAATGATCCATCTGAGTGTGTTTCATCTGCACAGTCACCACACACTGTATCTGAGTAGGCACCTCCTGAGGGTTAGAAACATCCAGTTCATTAGGCCTTCTATTTAAGCGGAAATATCACCAGAGAGGCCATAATGAAAATTAAGGGACTACCACTAACAATTTAATATAACTATGGGATATAACTTGATTAACCACTAATAAATCACAGTAAATGGTTAAAATGAGACGGAAAGTCAAAATGACATTCAAGAATTGTGAAGAACTGAAAATACATCAGCATTTTATTAATTAATTAATTTATTTATTTATTTCAAATGGATTTCGATTCAAATGTTAACTCACCAGCCTCACACATTGAGCAGCATCTACGCTGGTGAGTGAGATACTCCTGTGGACCGCAGGTAATGCAGGACACTCGGACACCAGTGAGGAAGATAATGAAGATGGAGCCTGACTTCCACATCACGGTAGAATATGACAGGTGCCGTTGCCTGTATTCTGTACTCTACAATAAAGAACTACTGCCTGGGGATTCTAATTTGCTAAAACACTAGTTAATGTTACTCTGCTGAAGTGAAGACAAGTGAAAGTGAAATATCTCACAGCACAGCTGATATTGGTTAACTTCAGATGAGGTCACTGTTGTCATTGGTTGTATGGCTCAGCAGGAACTAGAGAAGCTAGGCTACGTGTCATAACTGATATCAGTGGGTGGCTTAACAACAAGAGAGAAATTACATGACTGGGTCTCGGACAAATAAATAGCTGCAAACCTTTTCTCATAACCGTTGTACTGACCACAAAACAATGAGGCCAACTAATTTTTAAGACCACAAGAGTGTGAGAGATTTTTATTTTTTACAAAGGCCCTTCAAAACATTTTATAATGACATCCCTTGGGCTCTGTAATTCTACTGTATTTGGTCTATGAAGTTCTAAATTGTCATTCCACTTGATCTTGGCTCTTTTTTACTTAGCCTACTGTATGTTCTGATAACACATAGCCTAATCTACACAACGTTTCCTGATGTTGACATTTACATTTTATGCTGTTGTATTTCAGCATGATTGTTTTCTGATTATAGATAGCAGTAATTGTTCTTCTGTACTTATACTGATGACAGCACCTTTTTACCTGTATTTTTAAATATATATTTTTTTAATTTATAATTTTATATTTAAGAACGACATATATTTAAACATTCAGAGGAATGGCAAAGTAAATTTATTCATGTCACATTTCATACACAGAGACAATGTGTTTTCCAATACAAAGAACAGTGAATATTAGAAGACATAACAATATGTTTTCAAATACAAAGAACAGTGAATATTGAAAGAACTAACAGAGACATTGACATATCATTGTCAAGGTTTGCACTCATTTGTTTTCTGTACATTAAGTGCTGTTCAATTTGTCTGTTTAAACACTTTTTAAATCAAATTTAGGAACTACTTATCACAATAACATCCTCATGGCTTCCTTTGTTGTGTGTTCAAACCTTTCAACTGCTATCACATGGATCTATGAGTTCACATAAAATTCCATTGTGGAAGAAAGACAAGTAATAACATGTACGATAACAAAAAGAAAAAACACAATTTATGCCTGCACAGCTTCAAAGCTTGGCTCCCAAGAATAGTTAGAAACAAGATGTGGCTCCTCTTAAACACTGCTAATCCCACAATGAATTCCAATAAGTTACTTATCAATCGCACTTTGTGTTTTGGTGGGTATCCGTGTGTGTGCATATACTGTTCTCTTGCAAAGCCTAGGACCAGACCTCCAGACTCAACCAAATAAAGAGACAGCCAGTAGTCCCCTCCATAATGGGCATAGAGAAAACTACAACAGCAGGTCAAAGCATAAGCCAACACTGAGCACAGGAGGTACTTCAGTTGACTGGTCTGCCATGTTACAAATGAGAAGAAACTTAAAACTGGCACAAAGACATATAGACAAAAGTGGACTATTGCACGTTGATCTTCAGATGCCTCTTCTCTTTCTGATTGTCTGTTGATGGGGGGAAATGTGAAGTACATGAATCAAGTACAAGAATCTAACTATAATAAAAGAGGATGAAATACTTACTGATTGTGCATCCTACAGGACACCTGGACACCAGAGAGGAAGACTATGAACCCGATGAAGATGGAGCCCTGGTTCTGCATTATGGTGGAATATGGCTGCTGCAGTGTCTGTGCAGTGTTTTTTTTTGTAGACAAAACTAATTGACAGGGGTTTCGGGTTGTTACAGTGTTACTGAGCTTATATATAGCTCTCTCAATACACTTTTACTTTCACTTGCTCATATTCAAATCAATATGCAATATTGCTACAGCTGTGGTCAGGTCTACCATGCCATGCAATTTCTGACTCTTGCTGAGCTAGAAGCATCAGTGACCACATCCTTATGGGGTTAACTTGAACAGCTGAGCCTTTAACCTGCTGTCACTTTTTAAGCACTTTTTTTTTTTTTTTTTTTTACTTCTCCTACATTAACGCATGTCAGTCAGCAAATTATAAGCCTGGGTGAACACAGTGAATCACAATGGACCATATTTTTGATGTCATATTATAAATAGCATTGTAGTGATGCATGGCATGTAACGTAGCCAAGAGGTCTCTGCAGTCAATTATAAAAATGCCATGAAAACTAAATAGGACAGGTAGCAATTAATCAGATATAGGACCCAAACATCTGGGACTGGATACCTACAGTACATGAAAGCAAAACTGCAGTTTTTTTTTTTTTTACATGCATCAATAGTCCATTCAATGTACTTGACTTAGCATCAGGCCACAATGGCCCGTCACGTGTAAACATGAGCAAGGTGTCTATACAGTATACGGGTTACTATTATCATGATGAAAAATAACAATGAGATAACAATTTACACAAAATATTTGAAATGACCACCTTTTAAACTTCCTCTATCTCATACACCTCAACAGCCCTGCTAGCCACTTCAATGACTGAATTTTGTGCAACATAGACTGGGATGGCGAAACATTACCTAACACTAATGGAATGGGCCATGTGATCATTCTCACAGTTCACTATCTTGACTGATATGAAATGTATGGCTTGATTGTTTATTTTGCATTTTTATTTACATTTTGCAGTGTCCCAACATTTTCTGGAAATAGATTTGTATAACAAAATGGTCTTACATAGTGCTAGGTGCACCAGTTGTAAACATCAGTGCACATACATTAGTTCATGTGTAGGCGTTTTTCTGTATGTCCAATGTATGGTAGACAACTCTAGGTGTGCGTTGTAAGTTCATCCATCACAACATACTGTACTTCATCATCTTCATATCACATATCTTCATATCACGTATTTAAGGGGGGCTTTTTGCCTTTAATATGATGGGAAAGTGACAGGAAACAAATGAGAAATAGGGAATTATCTCTGGTTGGATTAGAAGGAGAGATTTTAATATACAATTGTATTGATAGTAATGAGGTTAAAGGGTAAAGATGTTTGAGAACTTTGTGGATGGGCTAGCTTTGCAGCAACAACAATAACCACAATAAACTGGTTGTAATTGTATCCCATGAGTGAAGATAATTTAATTTCCAAAGATGAATGTCTAGCGACGAACACCATGTATACGCAGACCCACATAAAATCCTAAAACACAAACCCATGTGGGAATGAAGCTCAAACAAACAATATAATATGGATCATTTGGCCCACACTCATAGACACACCATACAGCACACAAACCAATGATTTGCTGGATATATAACAAAGGAGTCAGATCCAATTCTAATCTCCAGAAGAGAATAATCGCAATGACAATGGAAACACAACACAAAAAGATGACCACATCCCCAGCTAGACGACAAGTAATAGGTGATTGCTTGCAGGAGGATGTAGATCCATCTGAAAAAGTACCAACCATACAAGTCCAACATTCTGTATCTGAATATGCAGTACCTGTGTGTGACATTGTAAATAGTCATTAATGTACGCTACAATAGTCTTAAAGTGCAAGAGTAATTGATACATTTCTCAACAACTTGTTCTAGTGATCAAAGCTTTATTATGAAATAATGCCTGTTTACAAACACACCTCTCTGTTTGATGTAGTGCCTTGCTGAGCACTTGGTGTGTTCCACAGCTCTGCGGCAGCCATCTTTGATTGGGTCAGTACACCAGTGACCTTCCAGAGGCTCACAGAGTGTGTCTGATGTTGGGCTACATGCCCTCTTGACCTTCAAGCCCAGTTCTGTTGGAGATAAACAAACAGATTCATCAGCAGCACTTCCACCAACACCTAAATCCCAAGGTTATCACTAGGTAATACAATCTCTTCTGGTTCTTTCCATTTGCATAAGGGATTAATGAACAGAATGTTTTTTAATGATATATCTGCTTACTGCGAAGCAAACAATATGCAACTTAGTGTAACCTTGGTTTGGATTTAAACTGCTAAAATCAGACTCACCTGCACTGCACTCTATGCGGCATGTGCCCTGATCTGACAGATACTCATGCCGATCACAGGTGATGCAGAACACACACACAGGAGAGATAGAGACTGCAAAGACCATGAGGATGGTGCCTGACTTCCACATCTGGATATAGAATATGACTGATGTAGACGTCTGCAAGTGTTTTGGTTGTGTTAAAGTATAAAGTCTGACTGTCCCCCAACTCACCTTACAGTACCGTCTATGTAGGAAGCCTCTATGGTTACTGTACGTGCTCTGCATCAGCTGATCTGGTGAGAACGCATGTAACAAACTTTCCCACATCAAGCCATCCACACTCCACACCAATCAGCTGCTCTGCAAATACATTATATTAGTGCATGACCTCAAAGTCTTTTTGTCAGTGCAGAAGGTGAGACATTATTGACATTGATGTGGTTGTGGTATTCTGGTGAGAAGCCCTAGTGTCATATGTTTGTGCTTCTGGTCATGTAGACTTCAATTTCATAGGTCTCTTTGTGCACTTTCTGTCACCAGAATAGAACATCTCAACAAAGTATATGCAAATGAGTACAGAGAAATGTATTTTGTGACTGTTCAATGCCTCTGCTTCTGCCATCCATACAATTATGTGATAAAAACAATGGATTCAAAATGATTTACTCACTTTAAGTCCTCTGCATTTTTGCAGGTCTAGTGTCCCAACAGCTACATAAATAAAACTCAAAGTGAAAGTAAAATAACATTAAAGCCTACCGGTAACCCTGATGTTACATCATTCATTGCAACACCTGCCTTTTCTTGGAATCAGTTGATGTACTTGATGATTTTGTTCTTACAAGTTTGTGTGTGCATATGGTGTCCACAGGTGTAAATTGAATACAAACACAATCAACACAAAGAAATATTTGTGCTATAAACACAGATCCCCAAACAAAGTCATCCCCAGTTACATTCCTTCTTGTATCTACAGCTATTTATTTGAGACGATTCTCTGCTTGTTGTACAGCCACCCAATGATGTCAGTTC
Organism: Sardinella longiceps; assembly: GCA_027497455.2. Lineage (NCBI taxonomy): Eukaryota > Metazoa > Chordata > Actinopteri > Clupeiformes > Clupeidae > Sardinella > Sardinella longiceps. The sequence goes on along the minus strand of JAODXP020005867.1, from coordinate 73,345 downwards.
TGTCACGTACAGTAGGCTACTGTAGCTTCTCTATTTCCTCCTGAGCCACACATCCACCAATGACATCAATTACCACATCTGAGGTTAACTAAACAGCTGTGCTGTGAGAAACTTTCACTTTTGCTTGTTTATGTTTTCACATTCATTTACATCAGTAACATCAGTGTTTTAACAAGTTAGTTTGGTAATGAAAATGAGTATCACTATTGACATTTATTAAAGTGTTGCTCCGGAGTAATTTAAAGCATAACCCTGTTGCACAAGCCTTTTAACAGCTCTAGGTAGCAAATGGAATCAAATAATTTGGAGCAGCATAGACTCGGTTTTGAATAATCTGAGATTTCAGTGATTCAGTGTAAATTTGCTGATGATTTAACCAATAGTCCAAATGATATGTAACCTCCCTCACGTCAGATGCAGTGCCCCCTCAGGCGCATCCATGTGATGTCGAGTCCATTAAAAGATATTTCAGGACTGATATTGAATGGACAGACCAACCAGGAGACATATACGAAGCACCGGGCAGGATTTGTGACGTAACTCATCTCTAGCAAACTTACAAAACACAACTAACAGTTATATATGAAAGAGACATCTATATTATACGAGTTGAATTGAGTATTGTGGCATTTATGCCGCAGATTCTAGCATTTATGTTTTATGTTGTGTAAAACTAGAAATCGCATGGGCTCATGGGATGCAATTGGTTAGTTTCGATTTAAGTGGTTGAAGTAGGATGACGGACAAGTGGTTTATCCAAGTATATGTAAGGATTTTCGATGACGCCCGGTCTTCTGAAATAATTCGCTAAGAAAGCGATATCAGATGCATGCGCCCAAGGGGACGCTGCATCTGACGTGAGTGAGGTCAGATGATATGTATGACACTTGTACAGTTTGGTGCCCTGAACAATTTCAGAAATGGAGCCATCACAAAAATGGCTTGTGGTGGCCATTTTTCTTTCCATCATTACCGAATACAGTATTTTTCACTTGAACAAGGAAATGCAGAAAAGGTGATGGCTACTCCTATGTTTTGGTGGTCAAGGATTTCAATGATACCAAACATGTTATTGTGAAAATAAAAAGTGAACATTTTTGTCACATATCATCTGTAGGTAGGATTATTAGAGATAACATAACAGAATGGAGTTATCCACAAAGGGAGAAGAATGTTATCATATTGTAATGAGCATGGGTAGTCTGTGGTGGGTCAGGGAAGGACCGCTTGATGTTTGTGAAATAGGTGAATACCAAAAAAATCTTTGCATGTTTCACTATGCACAAGGCAACACTGGAGACGCTTTGACCTAATGTCGGAAGCAACCAAATGAATCATGGGAATTTGGTAGACATTTTTGGAACAAGTCACTCACTACTGTTCCTTACTACTACCTGTATTGTGCAGCTAACATGATAACTCTAGAAAGTGAAAGTAAAAGCATCTCGGCTGCTCAGCTGTTCTGGGCTTGCAGACCTCAGAAGCTGTGGTTGCTGGTGTTTGTAAACAAATGGTTCAGCAAGACACGAACATGACATGACAAACCAGAAATTACGTGACATATAAGTGATGTATGACCACAGATAATACAGAGACCGAGACAGAGAGTAAAAGAAAGCAATATACAGTAAGTTACCAGTGAATCCTTAGTAATGTTCTATGATGTGGAAGCTGGGATCCATCCTCATCATTCCAGTCTTCTTTACTGGTGTCCAACTCAAGTAACCTACTCTTCCTGTGAACCACATGAGTATCTGAAAGACCAAGGCAGATATAGCCATAGATACATGCTTATCTTCGTACAATGGTGTAGGATCTCGGCTATTGAGAAACAATTGCTTGCTGGAGTTAAAATTCAAAATGATTGGATCAACCTTTGACTAATAGCCAGTTGTATTCTCGTGCTGCATTCTGCATGCTGATTGGCCTGAATTCGATGCGAACAAGATCAATGCCAAATCCCAGACCCTCATATGAAGAGAAGCGACTGAGGAGCTGGTTATGACCAGGTTAAAGAAGATGTTGCCCTATGCGTAAAATAGGTGAGTAAAGGCCGCTACAAACCAAAGATGAAATAACTTTTTTAAAAAACCAGCAACTTACTGCAACATTGCATTTTAAAATTAAAGAATTCAGACCAATGCAACTACACCTCATTTAAAATGAGGCTTTGAGATCTTTGAAAGTGCATTGGTAGATGTCTATTTACACAGGCAGTACCTTCAGAATGGCAAGGTTGGTAGTGAATCATTTCTCTATGTCTCTGTCCCTCCCCACAATGTATGCCCACCCTTGTCTGTATGCCAGCCCTGTATGTATGCCTAAAGGCATGTGCTGAACATTCAAAACATGCAAATTTAGCATTTAATATGAAGTTTTTGTTTAATTCCTCTCGTCGAGCAGCACTTGAGTTTTTGCAGAAATTAGTTGTTTACATGAAAGCATTGCAAAACAGGATGATAGACAGCTCATAATGTTCTGTTCTGACTAGACAGACTAGGTCAAACTGAGGTGTTGTGATGTCTGCACAAGATTTGACGTTTACTGGAATCGATACATTTTTTGGCAAAATAAATGCAGAAGTACACTGCACAATGGATGGTCTGTTAATGCTTCTGTTGTGAAACCTGTTTATTCTTTGATGTAAATGTAGTTTGTAACTATGTCTAGAGTTGGTTACAGAACTGTCTGTATACTCTTCTGCTTGCAAAGATCAAATAAAGTTGTCTGTTTCACTTTATCTGCGTTCTTTGTGGTCAAATAAGAAATTATCCAACAAGGTTGAATCGACCCGCCAGTCAACCTCCATTTTCATTAATGAGTTGAGTTTGGTTTGAAAGCAGGATTGACATGGTCGTGGTATGACTTGAGGTGTGTAATTCCCAAGAAATTAGTGCCACCCCGAACCAGAGAAAGAACCGGAGAAAGCACTTATATGACTCTGGCTACCACCATTCAAGGCAATGATCCAGCCGATTCAAACAGCGCTAAGCCCACCTAAGGACTCCCTGCCCACACTGGCTAAACACCACCGATGTCTGAAGAAAATGGTCCCTATGGCTACACATACAGTAGCCAGACATATAGTATACTTACATTCTATAGTTCTAGGCTAATATGACATGAAAATATACAAAGGACTTAAATTTAGAATGTAGGCCAACTAGTGTTTTCTCCTGTGACAGTGACCAAGCGTGTATACACTTAGATCATCTAAGAGTGTTAGCACTTTACTTACATAATGTGTTACTGATGTTGTGACAACAACAAAGGGGTCAAAGTGTAAATGAGTATTGAATCATGTATTGAGTCATGAGTATTGAATCCCTCAATCCTCCAGCTAATGCATTCATGGCTGACTATAGCTGACTTGGAAGTGATAAAGTGTTTATGCCTTCTTTATTTAAATATATTTTACCACTATTGTGATGATGACGGAACCAAAATACTAAAACAGACCTCCAATGACAATGTAGCCTACTTGACCAGATGCACAAACAAATAGACAAGGGTTACTTTCCAGCATAGCCACAACAACAACGTCTGACTCTGTGTTAGCTTGCCTTCTGTGTTGACATTTAATCATAACTTAGAGGTCTAGAACTAATTTTATGCATTTGTGGTACAGACGACTCGATGTGGGAAAGTCTGTGACACGTTGCTTCACCAGAACAGCTGACAGAGAACACTTAACCACTGAGGTCTCCTCTGGATGCAACAATAGTGTGAGCTGAGACACGTACTGAACATATGTGGTCTACTGAAATGTGCAATCTCTTACTCTTTTCCTTGTCTTGATAAACGTAATAAAGCAATATTAATATTTATAAAACATATAAATAATTCATTATTGATGATATGTTAACCTTATTAGATGTGCATTTGGGTGCACACATGTTTAAAGATAGTTATTCACAATGCATGCATGTCATATGTACAGTACATATAACTGTACATCTGAAACAAGCATACTACAGTGCTTAAAGAGAGAGAGAATGGGTGAAAAGGGGTGGAGAGAATGAACTGAAGAATAAATAAACAAGATGCTATACTCAGTGGGAGTATCTTCTTTCTACAACCTAAACTTGAAGACGTTTGCATCCTTCAAGATGTGGAGGTCAGGTTCCATCTTCATGGTCTTTGCAGTCTCTATCTCTCCTGTGTGTGTGCTCTGCATCACCTGTGATCAGCATGAGTATCTGTCAGATCAGGGCACATGCTGCACCAAGTGTAACACAGGTAAGTCAGTTATTTTAGCAGATAATGCCTATTGTAGAACCAGGCGTTTTAGTATTAAAAATATTATAATTAATATATCCTCTGACGCTTATTCCTTGCAAAGCATAAGAGGAAAGTGAATAATACTTTTAAGCTACACTACAATAATAGGCAACACGACCTACAGAACTAACACAAAAAAACTGTACATTATCTAATAATAAATATTAACATCAAGAAACATTTGTTACAGTAGTGTTCCTTATTTATAGTACTTACAAGTTACAATATCTTGTAATAGCCGGTTAGTTCCACCATTATACACATGCATATGTTTAGAAAAACTACCAATTGTGCAGTGATCTTAATTCTGTAAAAAAGTTAAAGTGATCATTAATTTGTCTACCTCCAACAGAACTGGGCTTGAAGGTGAAGAGGGCATGTAGCCCAACATCAGACACACTCTGTGAGCCTCTGGAAGGTCACTGGTGTACTGACCCAATCAAAGATGGCTGCCGCAGAGCTGTGGAACACACCAAGTGCTCACCAGGACAGTACATCAAACAGAAAGGTGTGATTTTTTTAAAAAAACATCATTTTAACATCATAACATAGAAGTTTTGTAATAGATGTTTTTAATTTTTTATTCATAATGCTAAGATATCAGAAGCAACTGATGGATTGATTACAGGTATAGCATATTCAGATACAGTCTGTGGAAACTGTGTTGGTGCCACATATTCAGATGGGTCTTCATCGTCCTGCAAGCCATCATCCTTTAAATGTCGTTTTGCTGGGGAAGTTGTATGGAATCTTTCTCTTATTGGTTTTATTGTCATTGCAAAACTTTTGTTGGATAGAAATGTAGTGTGGGTTCTGTATCTTCTTATGGCCATTATGTTAATGATAGGCCTAAGTGTTATTTGTTGTCTGTCTCAGTGTGATCCTTATGACCGATACTATAAAAATAGTTTAGCTTTTCTTGTCTTCTGGTTTTGTGTTGTAATGTGTTTTGTAATGGTGATGCATGCTGCGATTCGTGATTAACCATTTATCTCACAGTGAATTTAATCATTTTTATTACTGCTTTTTAGTTGTTTCCACACATTGCTTTTATTTTAGCTAGCCACAATGTTATTATTATTGAATAAAATCATGGTGGGCCGCCATGTCCAAAAATGCCCGGGCCATTTTTTGGTCCCAGTCCGGCCCTGTTTACATTTATTGTTTTTTTCATCTGCAAAACACATTGAATTGCTCCTATGTATGAAATGCAATATATATGCATTTTTCCTGTAAATGAGTATGTGACAATCAAAGCACTTGAACTTGAACGCGATTTCTAGTTTCTCAACTATCCCAAACAAACATAAACACGAAACAGAGAGGTGTGTTAATTCTTCAAGTGCAACAGAGTTTTGTAATAAAATTTTGTTTCCAAATTTTCACCACAACTACTATTTAGAGGACATGTTTTATTGTATGTAAAAGTGTAATGCCTGTGGCTTTTCATTATAGACTTCATTTATCTAAATAAAAGAAAATGTCCATATTGGCATTATTTGACTTTTCTTTTTGCTTTCTGTCCAATGGCATGTACAGCATATAATCGAAAACAGCTGATGTTACAGTTTCGAGACAAGAAAAATGACTGTATGACAAATCACAATTTGACCATTTTAATTACAGGTACTGCATATTCCGATACAGCATGTAGGACCTGTATGGCAGGCACATTTTCAGACGGGTCATCATCTTCCTGCAAATCTCTCTTTAATTGTCATCTGGCTGCATATGGAGTGCTCTGTCTGAGTTTTGTTTGTATTCTCATTATTTTGATCTTCTACAGAAATTTAAGACGGTTACAATGGTTTCCTCAGATTCCTTTGTTACTTGTTCTAATAATGATATTCATGTTTATTGTTTGGTGTACTGATGAGTGTGAGTCAAATTACCCATACCATAAAAAATGTTTTATTGTTGGTGTGTCGTGGAGTTATGCTATTGGGTTTTATGTTGGTGTACATGTTCTACCTGCTATGTTTATGTTATTCTTGCATCTCAGGAATGAGAATATTTTGAGACTATTATTCAGCATATGACGAGCCTTCTGAAACAGGTTACTTTTAAATCAGCATGATAAGCTGTTAATTTAGCCCCTAATTAATATAGTAACTCAATGACTGTTTTTGGTTTTGCTGATGCTGTTTTTTCTACTTCTTCATTTCTAATGTTTCCTTGCATGATATGCATAAATGTATATTGTTCTAATAAATATAACAGAATATAGATGCACATTGTCAAGATTCACCGTCTTCACCCAGGCACTGAATTTATTCATTTTGCTGACTTACATCAGGAGATGATAAGTAACTGACAGATATGTTGACATGATATGATATGACACACAAGTAGTTTAAGTGATGGTATGTCAAGGGCTCAGCTGTTCAAGTTAACCTCATAGGGATGTGGTCACTGAGGCTTCTGCCCTAGATCAGCAAGAAACACATTATATGACATGAACACAGTGCAGTATAACGGGCACATGATGTGGAAACCGGACATCACAGTAGACCCTGAGCACAAGCAGCGACCATGAGCCACTACTACTCAAAAAATGAGTCTGCGAGGGTGGAGTGCAGACTGCTGCACAGTTCAGGTAGCTGGTTCAGACAACAATGTAGTCTTTGTCATCACTGCCTATGTGTTCTGCTCCACCTTGCTGCAGATACATATTTCAAGCAGAACAACACTCTTAATTCTTCACAATTCATTTAGGGCGGTATTCTCCCAGGTGCTTCAAGGAATAGTTCACCTCTTTATGAAAATTGGTTATTCACGCCCTTACCTGGAGTTACATATGTGGGTAAAAGCATTTTGGTCTCAATGCTTGCATTTTCCTAGTATGGCATCCCCAATTCTCCCCATTTTTTTTAGCTTTAGCTTAGCATAGGCACTGGAATGTTATGTTACCAGATAGCAACTCTCTGGCAACTTTACTTTCCAGCGCTTATGCTAAACTAAAGGTAAAATTGGGGTTGCCAGACTAGGACAACGCATGCACTTAGACCAAAATGCTCTTACCCACATATGTAACTCGAGGTAAGGGGGTGAATAACCTATTTTCATAAAGAGGTGAACTATCCTTTAAGGCCAAAAGAGGGCTTAGTGCTGGCTAAAAATAACTTTTTGGGACTTAAAGGGGTGCTCCGGAGTGATTTCAAGCATAGCACTGTTGAACAAGCCTGCTAAATGCACTAGTTAGCGAGTGGAACAAAATAATGTGGAACAGCATAGATTTTACAGTCACTGAATGTTAGAAGGCTCGTGCAAAGGCTATGCTTCAACTTACTCCGGGGAATATCAGCCTCACTTCCTAGCCATAGTTCTGCTTTTATTTGTTTATTCTTCTCATTGTTAATTGATATCTCTAGTTCCTGATTTGTTTTTCTGGTAAAAAAAAGTAGCATTCATGCTCTATACTGCACCAGTCCTATGTGGTGATGTGTCACACACAGATACTGTATATTCTCTTCCACAGGCCACACACTCAGTAAGTCTTGCATCCTGTCCACATTGGATTTACACTGCACTTTACTTGTGAGTATCTCGAATCTTCAGTTTCAGTTTAAGGATTTATTTACTAAATAAGACTATGTTGTTGGATTATTTTTGAGTTACCTTAGTTAATACAACTAACCATGAGCCAGCATTGTCATTTATGTGTACTAAAATCCTTTTCACTACTCTATGTGTGTTTAAAGGTTGATGAATTGAAAAGTTAGCCTTTTCTCACCGTAAGCAGTCATATTCTACATGATGTGGAAAATAGACCCCATCATCTTCATCTCCATAGTCTTCCTCACTGGTGTCCGAGTGTCCTGCTCCACCTGTGGTCCACAGAAGTATCTGACTGTCCAACAAACATGCTGCACAATGTGTGAGGCTGGTGAGTTAATTTTGAGCCTTCCTCTAAACAATGCTAAATGATCCAGATCACATCTTATGCTGTCCTATATATGTACTTCATTCTGTTCTATCTCATACAGCGTTCAATATGTAGCCTATATGTATTTAATTCAGTCATATCCCATGCAGGGTTCTATTTGTGTCAAAATATCATAATATCACATCCTATACATCAGGGGTGTCAAACTCATTTTTGTCGAGGGCCACATGAACAATGGGATTTTTCTTAGAGGGCCGACCTGCCAAATTTATTTGTGCGACCACAAACATGGGTGAATGAACATTTCCTCATGTTTCTGACCATCACCAACACAATCCTAATGTGCCACCACTTGTATCCCTTTCCTGTTGGTAAGCAGGTCTAACATGCACCTCATAGGGAGTTGCCAGGATTGTGTTGCAGAAAGTGCAACACTAGAACTGTTTTTAAACAGGCAACATGCATTTACTATTCTTTTCAAATCGGGCCGCATGAAATGAAGGGCCGCATTCGGCTCACGGGCCTTATGTTTGACAACCCTGCTATTCATGGTTCTATGTTTGCATAACTCTCATGCTGTCCTGTCCCACACAGGGTTGTATGTGGTCAGTAACTGTTCAGAACAGACTCCTACTGCATGTGGGCCTTGTCCTGCATTCACCTTCACTAATGAATCTAATGGGCTATTTAACTGCACACCCTGCACTGTCTGTCAGCCAGGTAAGCACCTAACTTCATAAAGAACCATGAACTGAAAGAAATGAACAAAGAGCTATTCCATATCATATGAAGATCATGGTGGGCAGCCAGGGCTAAAAATGTCAGGGACACTTTGAGTATTATGCCTTTATTAACTATACCGCAGGCTGTGTCTTGTGCGTGGAAATATTTTTATCTGTACATGCTATACAGTATGTACATGTACATGCTGTGCATGCTAAGACTATGGAATTTCCTTTTTAGATGATTTATGTCTGTCTGTCTCTCTCTCTATTTATGAATCCATCCATCCATCCATCCATCCATCCAGGCTTCAAAGTGAGGATGCCATGCAACTCAACATCAAACACACTCTGTGAACCTCTGAACAGCACTGATACACAGACAAAAGACTGGAATCTGTATCATATCAGGCCTCATCTGGATCTGCCTGGATCAGTTCGTTTTGTTGTGTTTTTAGTGGGGTTTGCCTTCATTGGACTGATCATTGGACTCAAAAATAAGACAAAACATACACATTTGGGTAAAGGGTACTTGTTTCAAGGTAGATTATTTGCCAGTCAAGCAAGAGGATTTCTTGATTCATGATTTATGATTTAACAACATATAGCTTATTTTTGATATGTAATATTATACCCAAACTGAAAATGAAAAGGATAAAATAACATAATGTGTAGATCGCTTGCAACAAGTCTATTAAATAATTTCATAATTATGACAGAAGTTAAACCTACTGTTCTGTAATCATTAAAGTAATTAACAGTCTTTGTAGGTATGGGGATGATACTGAGACTTGAATCTCATCAGCACACCATCTGATGATCATTTGCATGTATTATATTGACTGACAAGTTGGTAATAAATGTGATTCCGTTTTCATTCATTTTCAGTTTCATTTTCTCCTATCTGATATTTCAGATTCTGCAAGTGTAGTGACCACTAAATCTACACTAGAGGGCGCTGAGAGAGCCTTCAACATTCCCTAGTATGTCCTAAATTCTGCAATGATGGCATGAGGTCAAAATGATCCGTGCTTCATTTGCCAGGCATCTATGAAACATACAGCCTAAACTGACCATAAATCAGTTTACTGTATTAATGTAATGTGATGGAGGGCTTAATGAAGGCATAGGTGTAGTCTATAATCTATGCAAGAGTTGTAATTTCTCTATAAATTATTTGTTTTTTCGTTTCTGTGTTATTGGTTAGTGACACCATGCCAGGTCTTTGTAGTAGTAATTGTAGATAAGCCCTGTAAGTCTGTAGCTTCCTTGATTTTTGAACAGATACTGTATGGTGATTTCTACCTCTTGGTGTGCCAACTTTCCTTAGCTGTTCAAGAATCTGTGTAACCTACAGGCTCTTGGGCAGAATGCTTAACTGATAACTTTATCAGTGTCATGGTTGCAGGGTTAAGGATCCAAAAGTAAGGCAATGTAATAATTGGAAATAATAAAGAACTTTACTTTAGGGAACACAAAACCACAAACATCACAGCACAACATAACATGAACAAAGACTGACAGACTGAGGATACACAGTAGCTTAAATCACGGTTTAGTCTTTTTTTCTGGTGTGTCTAGGATGAATTAGAATGGTCGACACTGAAATGTTGTTGATTGCCATACCTGTAAATGCACAGGAGGAGGATGAAGGAACAAGACACACCTGGGACTAATAAAAGGGGAACTAGACACAGGTGCGGGGCAGAGACAGGTAAGGTGCACACGGAACAAGAACCAGGAAATAAACAAGAGGGAGGAGACAGGCTGGAAAGGGGAAGAGAAAACAGGCCCTCACATTCAGCCTGTAGCCAATAAAACTACTTTCTCTCTTTCTTATTAGTAAAAGAGAAAGTGATTTGTGGCGAATTCAACGAGCATAACGTAACGTAACCTAACAGTTCCCATTCATCCCTATGGGTGACGTAGTAAACGTTTTGTAACATTACGTCATCTTGAAAACGCCAATGGAGTAACACACTGATTCAGGCATCCGTTTCCCAAAAGCATAGTTGCTAACTTAGTTGGCAATGGGGAATTACATTGCAACCAACATAGTTGCGTAGTTAGCAACTGAGAAACAGACACCTGAATAGTTTTTATTTAGTTAATTAGTTGGTGAACTTACTTAGTATACTGAATGAGAATAGTTTTTATTGCCATAAGCTTAACCAACTGGGAAACAATTATAAAGTTCTCTCTTTTTTTAATATTTTTTGGGCTTTTTTACCTTTAATTAGATAGGACAGTGTAGAGATGACAGGAAACAAGTGGGAGAGAGATGGGGTGGGATCGGGAAATGACCTCGGGTTAGAATCGAACCAAGGTCCCCGTAATTATGGTCTGAAACTCTTGCCACTGAGCCACGGCGCCCCCTCTAAAGTCTATTTTGTCAATCCTTCAGGCCATAGAAGTTAGTTGGCTTCATTAGATACAGGTAATAATCTGTGTTGTAATCCAAGTTTTACAGTACTTCTCAAGTAGTAAGTAGTCTACAACTCAATTACAAAACAGTTTGTTTAAAAAACATATCAGTAGTGGAAGCCTGTGCAATACCAAGTATTCTTTGCATAGTCAAGTTTTCACCATACTGTCAGAGTTGGAATGTTCAGTATGTTCATAAAATGGGCATATGACCATATTAACCCACAAAACGACCTCCATTGTAAAATTACATGATTCATGAAGTATACAATACTAATCAAAAAGTATCCAATGGGGTTATTAATACATAGGTAATGAAGGCCACCTAATCGTTAATTGTATGACTCTCAGCCGATGGTAACCGAATGGTAACTATAACGACTGTAACAACATTAATAAGCCTTCTGGATATACTTTCATGTGAAAATAGTACCCCAACCGAACAGGGCTGCATTTCCCGAAGTATTCTTCACACTAAGTAGTTCTTAGTCAATGGGGATACGATACCTACTTTTATGTTAAGTACGACTTAGCGTCAATAAGGCTTTGGGAAATGCAATACAGGTTAACTTCTTCAACCTGCATATTTATTTTATGTTTTAAGCACTTGTTTATTATCTATATGCATGAGTTGCTACTGGGTTACAGAAAAATTGGACTCGGCGGAAGCTTTGTCGCTGTGCTGTTTTTTGCTTCCATCTCGTCCACCTCGGCAGCCATTTCCCATAACATAATAGTCTTTGTCATGCCTGCCTATGTGTTCTGCTCAATCTTGCGTTAAGTATAAACATCAAGCAGACCAACTCATCCGTTGTGTGTAAAGCAGGTTTGTGGACATCTTCAATTTTCACATTTAATTTGCTTCCTATTAATACTTCTGGTTTTAATTGTGTACTTGTTCTTCTGATGGATTTCTGTAGTTCCTAATATGTCTTTCTGGTTTATTATGATTTTGTTTCTTGTAAACAGTAATTATCAGGCTCTATATAAGTCCCATGTGGTGATGGATCCCACACACAGATGGATTATTCTCTCCAAAAGGCCACACAGTCAGCAGGTCTTGCATCCGGTCCACATTGGATTTCTTATTCAAAATAATTTTAACTAAATATTACAGGTATTCTGGTAAGTACTTCATTGAATCTTGAGTGTTTTTTTGTTGAGTTTGTTGAGTTGAGTGTTTTTTTGTTGAGTTTGGCTTGTTTCAGTATAGTCAAACTTGAGATATGGTTAAAGGGGTACTTCGGGGTGATTTCAAGCATAGCCCTGTTGAACGAGCCTGCTAAATGCACTAATTAGCGAGTGGAACAAAATGATTTGGAACAGCTTAGACCGAATGCAGAAGCGAACAAGCACTTTACACTGAATCAATGAAAACGTATTATTCGAAAGCGAAAGTGAGATCTGAGGTACCCTTGACTCAGTGTAAGATGCTTCGCGTTCTATGTTAATCGAAATTATTTCATTCCATACGAAATTTGTTGCTGTTAGAAGGCTCGTGTAACAGGGTTAGCTTAAACTTACTCCGGAGCTATCCTTTAATACAACTAATCATGAGAGAACATTGTCATTATGTGTACTCACATCCTTTGCGCACTGTGCCAATAGATAAGCTTATTTCTCACTTTCAACCAGTCATATTCGACCATGATGAAGAACCAGGGTTCCATCTTCATCATCTCCATAGTCTTCCTCTCTGGTGTCCTAGTGTCCTGCTCCACCTGTGGTCCACAGGAGTATCTGACTGACCAACAAACATGCTGCCAAAAGTGTGGGGCTGGTGAGTCATTTTGGAGTTTCCCTTGAAAGCACTGATAAATGATTTTACCTGTCAACAATGTCTGGCACCCCAGGTCACATTATATACTGTATACTATACCTATCCAACAGGTGTGTGTATGTTCTATATACACACTCAACTTTCAAATGGTGCCCCATGCATTTGTGGAATGAGCTGAGAATATGTGGATAGCATGTAAAATGTGCCAAATCTTCTCTGCCAATGCCAAACAGCCTTTTTTTGCCACTGATTTGTTTGATTTCTGGTGTATTGAATGATTGACGTTTGAAGGAACAAGACATATTGGCTATTTAAGAAGACAAAGTGGTTGTCATGGGTTGTCATTTTCTTTGACAGCCTCTGTCTCTGACATCCCCTATTACATGGAACCTTGAAGAATATACTTACTTACTGAACTGTACTTACAGTAGGGCACATCACACAAATGCATGTTCCATACAAATGCGGCACCTTTTAAAATGGTAAATTATTAATGACAATTTGTTGTTGTCACAGATAACAACAAATATTCTATACTAAACATATACACAGTATTCTATATCAAGATGACCAAGTTCATACAGGAAAATCCCTTAAAGTGTCAGGCCACCATTTGTGGAAATAAGTTCATTTTGCACCTCCCCTCGAGTTATGCATTGAGTTTTACCTTTTTTATGTTCATCAAGCCGTTCTCTGAGCCTGGCGATACTACTTGCAGCTCCAGCCTAGCATAGATCCTTGAAACAAATTTGACCAGCTAGCATCGCGCCCGCTAGCATCTCGCTTAAAAGTAATAAATATTTCCGGTAATTTTCCCATTTAACTCATTGACTGCCAATGACGTCTTTAGACGTCAACTGAAAAACTACCGTTCACTGCCAATGACGTCTTTAGACGTCAACTGCGTTTTTTAATGGGGCGGGCTGCAGAAAGACTCAGGGAACCTTGTCTGTAAATATCAGAATTCTCCGTCGAAAATTGTTGTTCCAAATTGATCCTGAGGGTGGCAGTGTGTCACTTTGGATGTGAGATGAGCATAGATTCATAGGTATGGCCAAGGGAGAAGTAGAGAAAGCTAATGACATGGCTTAATATGGCGCTAGCAAAGTGCAGACGTAAATCGGAGAAATATAGGCAGTACACACTCGATCAGAGTATGTGTCACTGCCATAGTAGTTCGAGTTGTGTTTCGATCGTGGGAGATGAAGGAGATCAACCTTGGGCAAACGGAAGTAGCAGTTGTGACTTGTTTCAGTGCCCAGCTAGCTCACAGTTCCGGGTCAGGTAAGAATTTGCGAGCCGGATGTTGATCACTGAGTTATCGCTCTCACAGCCTATAATAGCATATATTTACCTTGTTACAACAATGTCTATTTTATTACCAAAAGCCCCCTGTTACTAGCCTGACTCTCTACCGATGTAAACACGCCCCAGAGGACCGTTCCCAGACCATGGATACGGATGAACATTCGTATTATGGGCGGGCTATGTCAGGCTACCCTGTTACTGTTGTTTTTGTGGTCTTATCAAAGGAAGACATTTTCCCGATGTCTGACGTGCTATTAGACCGAAAAATACGCGCATCCAAGACACTAACGTTGTCAAACAAAACGCTAATTTTCTCCCTTTTATGGTCAAAAACGGGAGATTTTGGAGAAAGTAGCTTATGTTCGCCTGCTGATTTCTAAGCAATGGAAAGGGGTAGAAACGAAATTCTTTTTTCTGGTGAAAGAAGGGAGTCTGCTCTTTCTTGTGGTAGTTTTTTATGTAGTCGTAACACAAAATATTCTGTGGCTCTTTAAAAAACAGTCAAAATTCTCCAAAACCTCTGGCAGTATGGAACTCTCTATTCTGAAAATGGCTGGCAGTCAATGAGTTAAATGTTTCTCATCTCTTGTTGAAAAATGTAGTAATACTTGCAGAAAATGAAACGTGGCGATTTCTTTGGACAAATTGGTTTGGAACTATTATCTCATTTCTGCGTAATGATCAACGTGCGTGGCGCAGCAGCACACACATATCCAAGCAGCCCCTGAAAATAGCCCAACAAACACAACAAATGTTCATGTTACATTCACTACATGTGTTGATTATTACGCCGAACTGGATTATTCCAAGATAATTAAACCGAGGAAATTGCCACGTTTCATTTTATGCAAGTATTATTACATCCTGTCTGAAATAAATTTCCTTACTTTTTATTTTCTGTTTATAAACATAAAACAATATAAGGAAATTTCAATATTCTGTCCTATACTTCACAGGGTTGTATGTGGTCAGTAACTGTTCAGAACAGACTCCTACTGCATGTGGGCCTTGTCCTGCATTCACCTTCACTAATGAATCTAATGGGCTATTTAACTGCACACCCTGCACTGTCTGTCAGCCAGGTAAGCAATAACTCTAAGAGTTAGAAACCTGAAAGATATTTACTACCAGCGGTCAGCCCCATGTTTAATGGGTTTTTCCCTATTAACCTGCAGGGTTGACAGTGAGGAGGCCATGCAACTCAACATCAGACACACTCTGTGAGCCCCTGAATGGCACAGACACACGGAGTAATAATGGGGGACACCAGCATACCACATACCACTTTAACTGTGCTGGTACAGGATGTGCAGTGGCTCTTGGAGTGATAGGAGGCATTGGATTACTAGCCTGCTGCGCAGTAGCAGTTTGGGTAAAATGTGTTAAGCAGCGCAAAGAGACCACTGAATCTACCACCATCTAGAGATTGATGAGTGTGCTGACTATTTGTGTAAGCAAATTGACTTACAGGACTGACAGAAAGTTCATTGTCAAATGCATATAATTGTTTAATGTAATGAATTTAGTGAAATTTTACCTGTTTATCAGCCTATTTTGTGCATAAATACAACAGAGAACATGTGTAAGGCCCGAATCACACACAAACTGCGCGTTCGCGGTGCGGGAGCGGGGCGGTCCGTGAGCGGTGCCTGTGGGCTTGGGCATTCACACAAGAAATTGTCTCTGTGGTGTTCTGCACGAAGCGGCTGCCCGAGCTCTGCATTCAAAATCTATGGACACCGCGCAAGTCCCGCTTACCGCGCTGAAAACGCTTGGAAAAATAGAACTTGTTTCTATTTCATAAAAGCAGCGCGGGAGCTGCGCGGTTCACCGCTCAGAAAACGGACAGGAGCCGCGCAGAACACGCGTGCAGTCTGAATGACCTAACCTGTTAACATGTATTCTAAATGAAATCGCCCCAAAACCGCGCCCGCACCGCTTACGCGCCGCTCACGCACAGGTTTGTGTGTGAATCGGCCGTAACGATTCTTTTTAGGTTGTTGGTAGTGACCACAGGGGGCAGTGAGGCTGCTATTACACCGGCTAATAAGCGTGCAGTACTAAATACACTACAAGTTTATTCCTCACCCCATGTCATGAAGTGTTCATGGTACACCCCATGTTCCTGGTTTGCTTGTGTCAAAAACTGTCACCGCAGATATGTGCAACATTTTACAATTAAAAGAAATGGCTGCTGTTCATACAGGATTTGTCTATTTCTGCAACTCAGTTCAGCTCTACTTCCACAACGGTCACAGCAATCTCATACTTGCCAATACATTATATGAAAGTGGGGAAAAAAATGAATAGGTATTTCAGGGAATTGATGAGCAGGAAACTTATAAGTCTGACAGGCATACACAAAGTCAGCTATTGCAGTAGAGTGAGTAGTTTATTGCTCTGAAACAAAGTTTTGGGGCATTTTACATCATGTACTACTGTATATTAGGATAAAGCTTCAATTAAATGGGTTCTTTTATGCAAAAATCCCTTTTTGTGTGATTTTGTATTTCCATTTGGGCCCCTGATGCTTCTACAACAGCCCCTAGTATGAAAATCCATCAGTGTAAAACTGATACAACTGTATATTGTCTTGAAAGAATGAATCTCCATGGTGTTTGGTTACAAAGGTTGTTCAGATGCATGCTAGGGCACATCATCATCATCATCATCATCATCATCATCATCATTTATTTACTGCTATGAATGTAAACGGTTGAGATTCAACCTGGTCATTTAAATGATTACAAATGGGATTTGTTTGTGGACATCTTCACTTTTCACATTTAGTGCTTCCTATTAATACTTCTGGTTTTAATTGTGTACTTGTTCTTCTGATGGATTTCTGTAGTTCCTCATGTCTTACTGGTTTTAAAACATGACATTTTATGACATGGTTTCTTGTAAACAGTAATATTCATGCTCTATATAAGTCCCATGTGGTGATGGATCGCACACACAGATGGATTATTCTCTCCCAAAGGCCACACAGTCAGCAGGTCTTGCCTCCGGTCCACATTGGATTATTTAAAATAATTTAAACCAAGTATTACAGCCATTATTGTGAGTAATTGATTGAATCTTGAGTGTTGTTTTTTGAGTTTAAAGATTTTTTTTGGGACATTATTTGCCTTTTTTTAAGTATAGTCGAGCTTGAGTTACTGTAAATACAAATTATCATGAAAGAACATTTTCATTGATATGTACTAAAATTCTTTGCACACCTTCAACCAGTCATATTCTACCATGAAGTGGAACATGGACTCCATCTTTATCATCTCCATAGTCTTCCTCACTGGTGTCCGAGTGTCCTGCTCCACCTGTGGTCCACAGGAGTATCTGACAGACCAACAATCATGCTGCCCAAAGTGTGAGGCTGGTGGGTAATTTTGGAGCTTCTCTTTAAAGCACTGCTAAATGGCCTTTTCTCTCAACACTCTTTGGGACTTCAGGTCACACTATATACTGTACTATCAGAGTTAAAATACTGGAGTAGAGGAGTGGAGTAGAAGTAAAAGTACCATATTTAAAAAAATCACTTGAGTAGAAGTAGAAGTGTTCTTTAAAACCATACTTAAGTGGATGTACTAAAGTATTCAAAATGTGTTGTACTTAAGTTTTGCAAAAGTATTTTAGAAATTGCTACTCTAGTACTGAAAGTAAAAGTAGAAGTACTGTATGTCAAAGAAAGCAGTCAAAAGTTTGACTATTATATTTTTTTTACATTTATTTGTCTCAAATAGTCTGTTTGGCCATGGAGTCTAGGTCCAGGGATGGTCACTACCATTCCCCTCACTACATAATCATTCAAAGTTAAGAACTTGGTGTTTTTCTTCCATCTCGAAATTGAGCAGTATACTGACCCTTGCTAATCGTTCCCAATTGAATGCGTTCAGGTCGAAGGGCAGCATGAGGTCTCTTATACCGCTTGAATCGCCCAATAATGATAATGAAAACCTGGTGATGGTCTGGTCTGTCATTGATAGGTTATCATTGAATGTGGTATGATTTGTAACATTATTTATAAAAGTAACGAGTAACGAATAAGCATATCAAAAATGTAACAAAGTAGAAGTATTGAATTAATCAAAAAAATGTAATGAAGTAAAAGTGGAAGTACAGGAGAAAAAAAGGATATTCCAGTAAAGCATAGATACTGCATTTTAGTACTTTAAGTATAATTCCGGAGTAAGAATTTCGAACAGCATGGACCTAACGCGAAACACTTTACATTGAGTCAATGTAACCTCAGATCTTACTTTCGGTTTCCAACAGTCAGGTCCCATTGATTCAGTGTAAAGTGCCTGTTCACTTCTGCGTTCGGTCTACGCTGTACCAAATGATTTTGTTCCACTCGCTAACTAGCGCCTTTAGCAAGCTCTTTCAACAGGGCTATGCTTGAATTCACTCCGGTACATTCCTTTAAGTAGGCTACTTCAGTAGTTCTACTTCGTTACTATCTCTGTATACTATGCCTATTCAACAGGTTTGTGTGAGTATATTTTACACAACTTTCAAATGGTTCCCCATGCATTTGTGGAACGAGCTGAGTACAGTATTGCATGTAAAATGTGCCAAATCTGCTCTACCAATGCCAAACAGCTTTTTTTTTTTTTTTTTTTTTTTTTTACCGATTCGTTTGGTTTCTGGTGCATTGGGTGATTGACGTTTGAAGAAACAAGATTTTATTCAATAATATGGCACATTGTATTATAAGAATTGGACTAGTGTGTAATTTAAATTATGACAGCCCTAGCCCTAAAATGACCGTTGGCCCACCAGGCATTTCCCTGTATGCCCTATGGCCAGTCCATGCTGGCTACAAAGAATGTTGCAACTTTGTTTTGTGGAACACCAGCTTGAAGACCCTATCCAAATCAGACAAACATGGCATAGTGATTCTTGAAGAATACACGGTCCGTGTAACGCTTTGCAGTGCTTTGATCCATTTTTAGGATCAACATAGAAAAATTAAAATTGGGTTCAAAACTTCAATTTTCCATTTATCAGACAACTCAGATAATAGGTAATTGATGCTGTTTGTGTATTTCATTGTTGTTTGTCGGTTGCTTTTGAAAGAGTGGATAGTTGAATTTAATACCAAAGTAAAAAATGAGTCAATATTTCAATATTCCATTTCTGCGCCGTGGTTGGACTGAACCATGCGCGCTGAGGGATGTCTTGGTTGAGGTAGGGTAAATGAGATGGATGTAGGCTACTGGAGACCCATAACGTTACAGACCTGACAGAACTACTGGCCCACCATCTGGCTTACCTGCAAACTCTCTAATACAGAAACCTATGAAGTTGTTGCATGATTTAATATTTTTATGTTTTACCGTGGCCTATTAGAACACCTCCATCGGCACCGCCCTTACGCACAATCAATCAGGTGAAGAAACGGTGATGCCGAGTGTTATGCCACCTTGGATATATTTGGGGACGTCGGGACGATATAGGAATAAAATTTTGTTTAGGCCAGGGGTCTCCAACAGGTAGTTCATGAGCTGCTCGCCACCTGTGTAGCTCAAAGAGTCACAGGAAATGTAAATGAATTTCATAACAGCCTAATCACAAAATCTTGATATCTTTACTGCTTTAATGCTCTCTTATTAGAAGTTATGTTGGTAGAGTGCACCAGATTTGGCTATAACTACAGAGACGCAGATGTAGCCTAGCTACATTAACAATGTGACAAGAGTAAGTTCGTGAATGACCTCTAGGCTACTTCAAAAGCAAAGCAGACATATCGGACATATCAGCTGAACCGAAACTTCGCATATAGTTACAGCGCAACTGTACACGGTAACCCCCGACCAGGTGGCGAGAAGCTCGAGCTACCTGTTGGAGACCCCTAAAGAAAATGTGACTTTTATATCGTGACGAAATATAGCCTAGGTGGCATAGGCAACACTCGGCATCACAGTTTCTTTACTGATTGATTGAGCAAAGAGCGAAGTGTTCCAACTTGGCCATGGTGAACATAAATCACAATAACTTCATAGGCTTCTGTATTAGAAAGTTTGCAGGTTAGCCTGCAGGTGGGCCAGTAGTTCTGTCAGGTCTGTATGTCTCGAGCTGACTTGATAAGTCTATCCATCTCATTTATAGGCTAGCTAAGGCCTCTCTCTACAAAAGACAACTGGCACTACCTGAACCAAGACATCCCTCTGCGCGCTTGGTTCAGTCCAACCAAGGCGCAGAAATACAAAATTGAAATATTGACTCATTTTTACTTTGGTGTCAAATTCAACTATCCACTCCCTCAAAAGCAACCATCAAACAACAGTGAAATACACAAAAAGCACCAATTATCTATTATCTGAGTTGTCTGAAAAATGGAAAATTGAAGTTTTGGACCCAATTTTCATCTTTTTCACGTGAATTCTAAAAATGGATCAAAGCACTGCAAAGCGTTACACGGACCATACACTCACTTACTGAACTATATAGTAGGGCACTTCACACAAATGCATGTTCCATACATACAAATGTGGCACTATTTGAAATGGAATGAATACGGTGTCCAACGGTAAATGATTTATTGACAATTTGTTGTTGTTACAGAGAAATATTGTATACCAAACATACATTTCCTTAGTTTTAATTTTCTGTTCATGAACATATAACAAAGTAAGGAAATTTAAATATGCTGTCCTGTCCCACACAGGGTTGTATGTGGTCAGTAGCTGTTCAGAAGAGACTCCTACCGCATGTAAGCCTTGTCCTGCATTCACCTTCACTAACGAATCTAATGGACTTTTTAACTGCACGCCCTGCACTGTCTGCAGTCCAGGTAAGCGATAACTCTGAGAAGAAAATAAAATTGAAAGATATTTACAACCAGCAGTCAGTCCCATGTTATAATAGATAGATCTAGTTTCCCTCCATACCTGCAGGATTGAGAGTGGAGAGGCCATGCAACTCAACATCGGACACACTCTGTGAGCCTCTGAACAGCACGGAAACACGAAAATATTACGGTGTGTCATATTCCACATACCGGCGTAGGTATAAGTGTGTTACTACACAATGTTTTGTGGCTGTTGGAGTGAGTGTTGGCATTGTGATGCTAATACTCTGCGCAGTATCAGTTTGGCTAACATGTGTCAAGCAGCGCAAACAGACGTCTACCACCAAAGATGGCTCTGATGCCGACTTCAAATGAGCCAATTACTGGTCTGTCAAGATTAATGGTGTGCAGACAATTTTGTAAGCAAATGGACTTACAGGGACACAGAGAAAGTTTGTTATCCAATGTACAGTATATATTTGTTGAATGTAATAAATGCTGTGAAATTGTACATGTCTATCAGCCTATTTTGTGCATTATTAATTAAACAACAGAGAGCATGTGTAATGATCCTTATTAGGTTGTTGACAATGACCACAGGAGGGCAGTAAGGTTGCTAAACTACAAGTTCATTACCTCACACCATGTCATGAAGTGTTCATGGTACACCCCATGAAGATGAACATGTCATGAACTGACACCCCTGGCGGGTGCCTGGTTTGCTTGTGTCAAAAACTGCCACCGCAGAAATGTTCAACATTTTTTACAATTTAAAAAAATAATAATTTTAGTGAGTAATATTTGGCTGCTGCTCATACAGGATTTGTCTACTTTTGCAGCTCAGTCAGCTCTACTTCCATAACGGTCACAGCAATTACATAATTAGCAATAAATTATATGAAAGCAGAAAAAAATGAATAGATATTTCTGGGAATTGATGAGCAGGAAGCAAATAACTCTGACACGGGCATACACAAAGTCAGCTATTGCAGTCGAGTGAGTAGTGACTGCACTCAGTATGGCACCCAGGTCTCTGGGGTGATACATGTACAACCTGACCGCCAGGTGTGTTGCTATGGCATTATGGCCCTCAGAGTGCGTAGTCAGTAATGGTACTTCTTTACGTAAGCCTTTATAGCTATTTCACACTCCACATGTTCGTTAACAGATGATGGAGGGCGTGTCAGACATACTGTATGGGGAAGTCAATTTGATTGGCTGACAGATCTGTTGCTGTCTGAAAAGTTTCTTTGGCATTAAGGCCATAAACAGGCCATAAACTTCAGCCTGGTTCATCAAATGTTTTCACATCTTTTCACTTTGTAATCTGTTAACTGACGTAGGCTGTTTCTATGTTTCCCTCAGGAAGATACTTTCTGTAAACTATAATAATAATGGGTGTGCCATAGCCCTTTGTAAGTAAGTCAGATGAATGACATTCGGTTGACACATACTCTGTTCACTGATTGCCCAGCCAAAATGTAGATGGAGGAAACCATAGCTAAGAGATTTTGGATGTGCAAAATGTGGTACTGGGAGGAAGCATTATAGGTAGTGCTACCCTATAGCAAAAAAATACTGTCAGGATCTTCAAACACAAAGGTTTTAGGAACCCGAATGCAGGCAGACTTGAGACTAGAGACTAAGAGACTCAGGACTTGAGACTCAAGACTTTAGATAATCAAAGTTTACTTGAGACGACGAAGAACTTGACAACAAACAATGACGCAGCAAGGAACACCAGAAACACAAGGTCACATGACAAACCAGGAAGACACAGGAGATACACAGGGGGTGTGGACAAGGAGTAAACACAAGCACATGGCAAACGGGACACAGGAAGACAGAGAACACAGGTGAACACTAGAAACTCAGGACATGAACTAAAGACACAGAAAATACAGGAGAAACTAGTAAAATGAACTATAGACCGAAAACACACGAGAGACTAGAAACTAGAGACAAAACAAAGAACAAAGTCCAAAACCCTCACAATTACATTATTATTAAGCTATCATATAATGAATGTATAATGAATCATATAAAAAGATTACCGGTAGTCAAGTAAATTAGATACTCTGATGTCAGATTGTTTCATACAACAGGAAATCCTAAAGGGAACTGTGTCTGTCACTATCCTGCATGATGTGGAAGCTAGTCCTCACCAGTCGTCACTGTTGACTATATGCAACTGACACACATGGCCAATAAGCAAGTGAAAGTAAAAGCATCTCTACTGCTCAGCTGTTCTAGCCTCATAGGATGTGGTCACTGTTGTTTGTAAACATAAGGCTCAGCAAGACACAGACATAGCTGAGTGAACCAATATAGACAACATACTGTAACACCCGCTAGTCAGCCGTTACTTGTCCACTGTGATGTGGAATCTGAGTTACCAGTGCATCTTCATCATCTCAGCAGTCTTCCTCACTAGTGTCCGGGTGTCCTGCTCCACCTGTGGTCCACATGAGTATCTGATAGACCAGGGCAGATGCTGCCCAACATGCAAATCTGGTAAGTATTACTTGGGTCAAACTGTTCTAGAAGGAAAATGTAATTTGCACCTGTTTATAGTGCTTCCAGATTTCTCTTTTTCATTGTACTTTTAGTTCATTCTTCCAGACCCGCATAAATGTTTGTTGTTCTTTGTTACCTCTGCCAAGGAGATTATGTTTTCCCTGGTGTGTGTGTGTGTGTGTGTGTGTGTGTGTGTGTGTGTGTGTGTGTGTGTGTGTGTGTGTGTGTGTGTGTGTCTGTCAGTCTGTCTGTCTGTGTGTTTGTGTACAACATAACTCGAAAAGTACTGTATGGATTTGGATGAAATTTTCAGACATGTGTATTTGGCTAAGTAACTGATTCAATTTTGCTTTTCTAGTTCTTATTGTTTCTTATTTTCATTGTTTCCAGGATCTTATGTGCTCCATTGTAATCCATGTGCTTTATTTGATGCAGGATTACGGTTGAAGAGGGCGTGCAGCCCAACATCAGACACACTCTGCGAGCCTCTGGAAGGTCACTGGTGTACTGACCCAATCAAAGATGGCTGCCGCAAAGCTGTGGAGCACACCATGTGCTTAGCTGGACAATACATCAAACAAAAAGGTATCTGTTTTACCCTTAATACTTGACTGTGATCTCTGTTCAGATATTTCTAAAAAGAACCATTTCTTTTTATGTCACAACAGCCATTTTCCCAGGAAGTATCAAGACAATGGCAGGTGTTACTACTACATCCAGTAGGTTTCTGATTTAGATAAGGAACTTATTGAACGACATTAGTAACAGGTAAGTTTATCAAGGTGAATTCTACATTACCTGACCTCTTGGGAAAATGGCTGCTGTGTCATATTCTTACTCACATCATATAATGGGTTTGGCATCCATCTGAAACTGATCAGTTGCTTCAGAATCAAAGTCCTTGCATATGATTGGATGAACCTAGCCTGGGCGAAAGCGACTGTTGACTATGTCATACAGTCTGGCCCAACGCAATTGAAATAGGTTTCCGTTTGGATATGACGTATTCCCTCGTCTGGCTCTCACGCCTACAACTTTCGCTTTCAGTATTAACAGATCTCTGGCAAGTTCTGATCTATTTTGACATCGTAGTGGCAATAAATCCTCAAGATCATGGATGTTTAATGTCATGTACCAATTTTGTGAATGTAATTCGAAAGTGGGGGAGAGAATAACAAACACGTCCCTATCCTGTAGGACTACAACATTTTGAGACATCGCTCTAAACTGTGTGCTGATTGGCTAAACCGTAGAGTAACCGAGGGAAAGGCGGCAAGGGGGGTTTATTCCACACTACGTGCGGAGATGAAATGTTTAGCGGAGGTACGTAGGATGGCATCGCCAGGCTAGGATGAACCACCATCAGTATCAGTTCCAGATGGATGTGTGCAGCATAATGCATCATCTGGCATGGGCAGACTGCAGTAGTTAAAGTGGGATTTGGCAGGAGGGGGAACTCTCATATTTTCTGTCGGCACAAACAAAGAAAAATGTATAGAAGAATGGGATGATATTGTTCATTTATCTGAGGTCCCGGAACTGCGTTCCCCCCGCCACTTTAACCCCTGGGCATGGGTGAGGTTAGCTGTGACATGGGTCCAGTATGTGTCTGAGACATGATCAGGTATGGATCTGTCTTTAACCTCAGGAGATGCCTACTCAGATACAGTGTGTGGTGACTGTGCAGATGGAACACACTCAGATGGATCATTACTCTCCTGTAAGACACACACTCAGTAAGTCTGCCATCCTCTTCTTCTCTAAAATGTTTATTCATATACATTTGTACTGCTTATTAAATTAATGAGGCTACTTTTTCTATCGATAGAAAATCCATCAAAGAGGAGGACGCAGAAAGACATGCCAAAATAAAATATTATGTTGAGGCGGTTTGTATGTACTTTGTGGTCTTTGTGCTTTTTCTGTATTGTGTACTTATTGTAGGTCGGCTACTGTATCATTGTTTTGGTTCATGTGCCCACTAAAGTTAATTGACGCATTTCTATTGTTTTATTGTTGCTTAATTGCTCTGAAATAATGTTTTGGGGCATTTTACATTATGTACTACTGTATATTATGATTGGAAGCTTCAATTAAATGGGTCCTTTTAAGCAAAAATCCTTTTTTTGTGTGATTTTGTATTTCCATTTGGGTTCCTGATGCGCCTACATCTGCTCCTAGCGTGAGCATCCATTATTTTTTGTGAATCACTGTAACACCAATGTGAAGTTACTGTAGAGATTTGAATGTTAGAAAACATGTGCCAATGCACCATTGGATGTCTTGCCTAAATTGGTGCTAGTTGGCAAACTCCTCGTCCCTATCTGAAAACCTTCCCCACCCTCACTTACAGAGAGGGCCTATCTTTACATTTTGCAGCGTGAGATTAGTCCATGTACTGTAGATATGAAAGAGAAAACATGTAAGGCAGTTCTGTGGTAGGATGTGGTCACTGGTATCACTAAACATGGCTGAGCACGCCTCAAAAAATGACAAGACAAATGTGACTGTACAGTATGTGACATGAGAAGAGTAGAATGACTGATGAACTGCTGAGAACAATATAGAGCAGTGGTTCTCAAACTTTTTCTGTCATTCTCCACTTTGGAAGGCAGAGAATGTTCACGCCCCACATGGAAGGCTCAATTAGCGCACAATAGGCCTACATGTATCTCCATGAGGAATAGGCTAGTTTGCAAGTGCAGGATTTTTGTCAATGTTAGAATTTTCATGTTACTAATGCAAAGCCAAATTTCTCTCAAACCCCTCATCACAGCAACTGGCAAATAACACCATTGGAAAGCTCAATTTACTGTCATACGCGCATATCTGACAAAAAGCTGTGCATTCGGGGGGCATGGTGCGACTGTTGGTCGAAAGCAAAGAGATGTCTCGCGCCCCACTCCCACTAGTGGGGCCCGCCCCACAGTTTGAGAAACACTGATACAGAGGAAGAGAGAAAGACAAACTTGTGCATTTTCCCATGAGTCTAGAAAACAGCAACCTAAACCCTTTCAGTCATTTAGTAAAGTTGAGGTGGAAACAAGGCTCTGTCTCCATCGTCTCCATAGTCTTCCTCACTGGTGTCCGAGTGTCCTGCTTCATCTGTGGAGCACGCGTGCGAGAGAGAGAGAGAGAGAGAGAGAGAGAGAGAGAGAGAGAGAGAGAGAGAGAGAGAGAGAGAGAAAGTACATTAGATACTCTGATGTCTCCATCAGATTGTTTCATACAACAGGAAATCCTAAATGGACACTGTGTCTGTCACTATCCATCACGTTGTGGTCTGTCACCATCTTCCTCATAGCACTTGTCTTCCTCACTGTTGACTATATGCAACTGACCAACATGGCAAATAATCAAGTGAAAGTAAAAGCATTTCTACTGCTCAGCTGTTCGCCCTCAGATGATGTGGTTACTGTTGTTTGTAAACATAAGGCTCAGCAAGACACAGACATGACATAAGTGAGTGAGCCGATATAGAAAAGATACTGTAACACCCTCTAGTCAGCCGTTCCTCAGTAATATTCTACTATAATGTGGAATCTGAGTTACATCTTCATCGTCTCAGTAGTCTTCCTCACTGGTGTCCGGGTGTCCTGTTCTCCCTGTGGTCCACATGAGTATCTGATAGACCAGGGCAGATGCTGCCCAACATGCAAATCTGGTAAGTAGAATTTGAGTCAAACTCTTCTAGTAGGAAAATGTCAATTGCACCTGTTTACAGTGCTTCCAGATTTCATTTTACTTTTAATTCATTCTTCCAGCTCCTCATAAATGTTTGTTGTTCTTTGTTTTTATTGTTTCCCATTTTCATTGTTTCCAGGATCTCATTTGCTCCATTGTAATCCATCTGATTTATTTGAAAATACAGGGCTAAGGTTGAAGAGGGCATGTAGCCCAACATCAGACACACTCTGTGAGCCTCTGGAAGGTCACTGGTGTACTGATCCAATCAAAGATGGCTGCCGCAGAGCTGTGGAACACACCAAGTGCTCACCAGGACAGTACATCAAACAAAAAGGTATCTGCTTTCCCCTTAACCCTGACTCTGATCTTTGTTCAGATATTTCTAAACATACTGTCATGGGTCCAGTATGTACCTGTCACATGGATCAGGTATAGATCTGTTTTACCTCCTCAGGAGGTGCCTACTCAGATACAGTGTGTGGTGACTGTGCAGATGGAACACACTCAGATGAGTCATTTCTCTCCTGTAGCACACACACTCAGTGAGTCTGTCATCCTCTTCTTCTCCAGAGTTTTCATTTATAAATACACTTTTTATTACTTATTAAAATAGTGATGCTTTTTTTCCATCAATAGAAAATCCCTCGAAAAGGAAGAAGCAGAAACACATGCCAAAGTAAGATTTAATGTTGTCGCTGTTTTTATGTGCTTTTTTTATTTTGTGGTTTTTCTGAATGGTGTATTTACTATAGGTTGGATACTGTGTGGTCGTTTACTTGCCCACTAAAGTTAATAGATGCATTGATATTGTTTTATTGTTACAGTACTTTATTGCTCTGAAACAATTTTTGGGGGCATTTTACATTATGTACTACTGTATATTATGATTGGAATCTTCAATTAAATGGGTTCTTTTATGCAAAAATCCCTTTTTGTGTGATTTTGTATTTCCATTTGGGCCCCTGATGCTTCTACAACTGCTCTCAGTATGAGCATCCATATTTTTTTGTGAATCACTGTGAAGTCAATGTGAAGTTACCATAGAGATTTAAATGTTAGACAACATGTGCCACAATGCACCATTTGGATGTCTGTTGTTGCCTAAATTGATGCCAGCTAGGCAAACTCCTTGTCCCTATCTGAAAGGGAGGGCCTGTATCTTTAAATTTTGCAAAGTGAGATTGAGATTGCAGAGTGAAATGCTGTAGATATGAAAGGGAAAAAAATCTAAGACCTTGCTCGGCAGTTCTGTGGTAGGATGTGGTCACTGGTATCACTAAAGATGACAAGACAAATGTGACATTACAGTACGTGACATGAGAAGAGTAGTGTGACCATAACTGCCGAAAACAATATAGAGGAAGAGAGAAAGACAGACATTTTCCCACGAGTCTAGAAAACAGCAACGGTACCAGTCATTTAGTTATGTTATAGTTATAGGCGGAAACCAGGCTCTGTGTTCATCATCTCCATAGTCTTCCTCACTGGTGTCCGAGTGTCCTGCTCCATCTGTGGTCCATAGGAGTATCTGACAGACCAACAATCCTGCAGCCCTGTGTGCAAAACTGGTGAGTCACTCCCATTCTTATCTACTCCTTACCCAGTACTTCACAGGCTGTAAATAAAGCGTTATCATCACAAGTAATCATTCTTCTCTCTTGGTAAGCCATAACTTGAGGTCAAGAGAGAGAACTGAACAGAATTTGGTCTCAGATGTGGCTGTGTCTAAGAGTGCCTGTTGTCTTCACTGTTCAGACACTTGCTGAGATTCAGACTTCAGGCGTTGGAGTCAACATGGACACATACCGTAAATGCTGCCTTCAAAACTGAGCAAAACGAAAGTATCTTCTAAGCCTTGGAATTTAAAGCATTTAGAAAGGAATTTAATCCCTGTGATCGACACATTTTGATCTGTTATGGAACACTACCTTAGAAGGCAACATTTACAACGTTCTTCCTAATTAAAGGTACTAGGTGTATTTCATGATTCTTTCAATACAAAATAATAACATTTTTACGAAAAGTAATTCTAGTTTTACAACACTGATAGAATTGTACCCATTTCTGTGTTGGTATGTAGATAATTTTATTGAACCAAAAAGCAAAATACCTTGTGTAGAGGTGTATATCAGTGTATGTATGTATGTATGTTTAGGTAGGCCTAATCAGAAAAAAAAGATCTCCCGACTTTGTCATATCTTGTTCTTTTTTTAGGTTTCAAGTAGTTAGTCCTATTGTTACTATGAAATGAATAAGGCTACTCAAAACATCATAACTGCTCTCTAATACAGAAATTTTCTGAACCACCCAGTCCTGGTGTACAGATGCACCAGCAGGCTACCATGATGTGTAAGCTGCGTTCCATCTTCATCATCTCCATCATCTTCCTCACTGGTGTCCGAGTGTCCTGCTCCATCTGTGGTCCACAGGAGTATCTGACAGACCAGGGCACATGCTACCCTAAATGTGATGCAGGTAATTCAAATGAGTTGAAAGTGCTGAAAGGATTTTTAAAGCTATCTCGTGCTGCCGCCAGCTATTTTTCTATCATTAGCCCGTACATGAGTGCTGTCATAGGAAAGAACCAGAAAATTGTATGTAGCAGAAATAAATAAGAAATTAGGCAAAATTAACACTGAAAGCAAGCTTCGGATGACCAACATTGGGTATTGTTAGCAGACCAATTCAGTTTATGTATAATATTTTGTCATTCCTGTTCCAACCAACAATACTCAATGGCATTGAACAACAGGGCTATGGGATAATTCACATCAGATTATTCTTTTAATATTCAGCAAAAGCTATTTGATAACATGATTTCTTCCGTCCAATTCTAAGGATTTTATGTCCTCAACCACTGTGAGGATTCCAGAACCACAACCTGTGAGCTCTGTCCCCCATCCACTTTCACTGATGAGCCTAATGGATTATCTGAGTGCAAGACCTGCACTATTTGTGACTCAAGTATGCACACTATTTCACTTCACAAGCTTGACTGAGATTTTAGTGTTTTTTTGTCCATTTCCACTAAACTAATCTCTGTCCTCAACAGAGCTGGATTTGAAGGTCAAGAGGGCATGCATTCCAACATCAGACACACTCTGTGAACCTCTGGAAGGTCACATCTCAACATCATCTCACTTTTCATGTGATCTGGCCTTAGGTCTTATGATATTTTTTATTTTGTTTTTATCACCACTACTTTTTCTTTTTTTAATACCTTCTGTTTTGATTCCACGTCTTTTGATATTAGAAATGATGGTAGTGTATCTATTTTATTCTTTCTTTGAAATGTATTGTGGGTCACATAATCCCTATTATAGTATCTCCTTTCTATACTGGCCTTAAATTGAGCACTTACTTAAGTTATTTGTAATACATGAGCTATTAGCTTCAAATTCAAGTCAGCAGTGTGATGAAAGATAGAGTTTGTCAACTCAGAACTATAGCAAAATTATAATCCTTTCTATCTACGTTTCTGCCTTCATCACAGTTAGGCTGGATTAATGTAATTTTCTCTATTTTGGAATTTCTAACTCCACTATAGCTAGATTACAACTAGTAACTCCACCTGTAAAGCACTTTGTGTCAACTGTGTTGTGTTAAGTGGGTATGACTTGACTTGAAATTAAAGTGTTGTATTTATTTATCAATGAAAACTTTTTGTTCTATATATACGTATGTAGAAAGACTTTCATTATCCTCAAAATGTACCATGATTTATAATGTTACCACTGCACATACAGTATAACGTGTGCCAGGCTACTCTGCTAAAATCATAATTTAATCAGTAGCCTACGTGTTTTCTATTTTTATTTGTATTATTATTAAATGTTTTTGGAACTTTTTGCCTTTACTCCAATAGGTGAAGGTTTGATTCATGATCATGGTGAAAAAGACCCTTACATGTAAGAGCTTCTGCGCCGGTGATTCATTCTAAAAATACATCTATTTGTTGCTAATTAGCTGAAGTAGGCCAACACAGTTTATGACTTGCCCAATCTTTACTATAGACTACAATAGTCTCTACAATTTAGCAGATTGCAAATAGTCCAAATATACATATGACACATATGAAAGGGAAAAAATGTAAGAGAAAGCAAAAGTACCTTCACTGCTCGGCAGTTGTGTGATAGGATGTGGCCACTGGTATTACTAAACATGGCTGAGCATAACTCAGATGACAAGAGAAATGTGACATTACGTGACATGACATGAGTGTAGTGTGACCAGAACTGCAGAAAACAAAAAGGGGAAGTCAGAGAAAGACAGACTAATACATGTTCCCAAATCAAGACAACAGAAACTGTACCAGTCATAATACTGGTATATCATAGTATCATGACTTGGAAGCCAGGGTTAATCTTCATCATCATCAACAGTCTTCCTCACTGGTGTCCGAGTGTCCTGCTCCACCTGTGGTCCACATGAGTATCTGTCAGACCAGGGCAGATGCTGCCCAAAGTGCGAGACTGGTGAGTCACTCTCATGCTGGTTGTATTCAATGTTGAATTACTACATGTACTGTAGATGTAACTGCTCACCAGTAAAACTGGTGAGTACCTTTTGAGTGAAACACCTCTATATTGAAACAGCAGAGATGTGATGATTTTACTAGTGACTGCTAGCCTAGACTCTAGACGTACCCCTAGTGGTAGCAAATTTGAATTTGCACAGAGGTACGTCTAGAGGCCACTGATAGAAACCCGTTTTAGCCTTCCTCTGGAGGCGGATAACCAATCACAGCGCGGTATGTGTACAGGAAATCGTAAGGCGGGCTTTGTACGATGACGACAGCCCTGCTCAAACCAGAGCGGAATCGTCTTTGGCTTTAGTTTTGGACGAATTGCACTTGTCATTTTCTTTGAAAGTGAAACAAGAAAGTGCACTGAAGTTTTTCGTTCTGAAAAAGATGTCTTTGCCGTGTTACCGACGGGCTACGGGAAAAGTTTGATATACCAGCTGGTACCACTGGCCGGAACGCTAGCCTATTACGTGGAGAGGCAGTTTGAAAGACAACGCAATCACCCGCCCCTCCATTGAGGTACAGTCTATCAGTGGTCTTCAGACTATACATTCTTATGATATAGTCTGACGTGTCAGGCTAAGTCACTGCATCTGTATAGTGCCTCGTGACTGTTGTCCATGCTGGAATTTCATTGGCTAAAACAGGGGGACTGTTGTCCATGCTGCAATTTCATTGGCTAAAACAGGGGTCTGCGGGCCACCTCAGGTTCTTTTCACACAGATGCACTGTAAACAAAGTGAAACTTATTGTAGCAAGTAGAAGACGGAGGAGAAAGCAAATATGTGTGTTGTGCTGATAATGTAAATGAGGCTGCCTGTGTCAATTGTACAGTTTATCCTCAAAAACTTAACATTACTACTAATTTTCTCCACCAATTAACACTTTGAATGCCAGAAACGTTATATGCCGCTATTACTTGTCATGCGTTGAGTGCCAAAAACGTAATGTTACGTTTGCCTTTTTTTTAATTTACGAAAATAGAAACCCTCAAACAGGTTATATATGATTTTTGGAACTCTGTGATAAATAGAACTGAAATAAATTACGATCGGAAACTCATAAAAACTCACGATCTGCACATTTTGTCTGAACATTTTCACATCACAAGGCAGCATTTGATTACTATTGCAGCATTTGTGTCAAATAATGCACGTCATGTCATGTTGTCCTTTCGCGGGTTCGTCACTAGGTGGCAGTCTCAGGGCCGAGTGGAGTGAGTGACAGGCCGCGACGCGCATGCAAGAGGCCTTGTCAGAGTGCCGAATATGTCGGTGATATCTCCTATCTCCTACCCACTGTTTAGCTTGGGATTTCTCAGGAACGGAGGCATGTAGAAATAAACGGTTTTCACCCACTGAGAGCTCAGAGTCTTACCTGTTCAAATGACCCATAGTATGTGTCCATAGCTATAACACAGAATACGCTGTGGCTCTATAAAAATAGGCAACAGTGGCCTGGATTGCTGGCACTCTGGGTCAAAGCTTGTTAAAAACACCTGGCAACCAAAGTGTTAAAGGTAGCCACCAATAATAAGCAGAACAGTAGAGATGGAGCTACAGTGATTTTAACATCCCATTGTTGTATGCCCTAGACCAAGCTGTACACTGTATTTCAAGTTATGTGATCACTGAGACATCAAACCTGGGATGTAAGACATTGCTAAAGGGATGCTATATCAACCCTGCTGATCATTTGCACTACATTTACATTACACTTACATGTATGCCTAGCAATGCTTTAGCCAAAGCGACTACATTTTGTTAGCTTCTATCACTTCAGGGCAAGTGTTTCTCAGCAACTGTAGGGACAGTGCCTTGCTCAAGGGCACAACGGTGACAGCTGGGATGAACCCACAGACATTCCAAACTATACTAGGCACTAGTCAGGCTCACACCATGCTACCACTGCCTTGATCAGATAACTCGTGGCGTTTTCATCACACTGAGTCAACGTTCAGAACAGTCTCTCTTTTCCAAACCTTAGAAAACCAAGTCTATGCCTTTGCCTCTTTACCACTAGTCATAACCATTAACCTAATTTATCTGAGTCTTGATGCACACCTAAATATTGACCTTATTTTAAAATGCAGGATTGAAGGTCAAGAGGTCATGTAGCCCAACATCAGACACACTCTGTGAGCCTCTGGAAGGTCACTGGTGTACTGACCCAATCAAAGATGGCTGCCGCAGAGCTGTGGAACACACCAAGTGCTCACCAGGACAATACATCAAACAGAGAGGTTTCATCTTTTTAACTGTAAACATACCACGTATATTGTTCCCATGGTACTTGGCATATTCATTTTATTTGCACAATGACCTCTATGGAGATGCAATGGTATGATAGAGGATCTGTTTCTAACCCTCAGGAGGTGCCTACTCAGATACTGTGTGTGGTGATTGTGCAGATGGAACACACTCAGATGGATCATTACTGTCCTGCAAGATACACACACGGTGAGTCTGTCATTCTCTTATATCTATTCTATGTGTTGAGTGTGTTCAAATTCATTTAGAGTACTTAAGTGAGTACACTTCTGCACAGTGCCCTTACATGAAGAGTGTGAATGTGTTTGACTCATTTGCCCTTGTGAGTACACTTCTGCACAGTGCACTTACTTGAAGAGTGTGTGAATGTGTTCCAATTCATTTACCTCTGTGAGTATACTTCTGCACAGTGCCCTTACTTGAAGAGTGTGCATGTGTGTTGACCTAATGACCTTTGTGAGTACATTTCTGCAATCTGCACAGTACACTTACTTGAAGAGTGTGTGAATGTGTTTTCCAACTCATTTAGCCTACTTCTGTGAGTACACTTCAGCACTGTGCACTTACAGTATTTGGGGAGTGTGTGACGTTTGGCATGATACCTTTAAGCAACACCACACAACATTAGAGACTGTTTTGGATCAATTTAGCAGCTTCATAGTGACATTGGTAGTAAATGTCTCATTACAGGGTAAATGGAGATTCTAATGACCCTATATTCTTGTAGCTTCTGAAACAGAATGAAGCCAAAATCATGTTAATTATCTGTTCAGTCAACATAACTCAGAAATGACAACATAAATAACGAAAATGATCACATTGGTTAAAGATACTTTGTAGGTAACTTGGTCTTGCAGGGTAGTTATACTGTAAAATTAATCCAGCCTTGAATTTCCTATGCGAACAATATGCTCTCTTATCTTAGCCTACTTTAAATGTCTGCTTGGTAAAATGCAAGTGCATGAATTTGTGCATAAATGAAGAATGAGGCTGATAAAACACAGAACTTGTTCTGTATACAGAAGTTCATGAATTGGAAAACATATTGATTTTGATTTTTTTTTCCATCAACAGAAAGTCACAAGGAAAAGGAAAAGCAGCTTCACCTGAAACAAGAATGAAATATTGGCTTTATGTAACTGTGCCAACTTTCACTCTCTTATCGATTGCAACATGGATGAGCAGCAAACCTGTGTACTTCTTGTGGTCAGTGGCGGCGTATATTCAGATTTGCAGTTGCAGTTTTCTGTATGCACATTACGGTGGAGACATCAATGTTTCTCTTTATTTGGTCATGTGTGCAACTATTGTTCAAGGTTTTGCAAGAGAAAAGTTCATGCACACACACACATTCCCACTGTCCTACGTAATGACACTCAATTTACTGGAGTTTGCAGGAGGCCTAACAGCATTGCAGCTGAACCCCACTGTGCTTCTGCTGTTTCTAGGGGGCCAAGCAGCCAAGCTGCATAGACACTCATTGTGTTTCTTCTTTTTCATATGCCTGCTTAATATTGCCCTACTTTCTTCTGCCATTTGAGTCTATGGCAGGTAATGGGACCATCAGTTAGAGAGTTTAAATTTGTGACAGAAGCTATAGACCAAGTTATGCTTTTATAACCGTGCAGAGATACCTATATCGCTAGAACACTAATGTGCTTTGATATCATATAAATTATGTGACAGGTTTTTATACAGATAGCATTTTGGAAGCTCAGAGAGCAGAGCTATAAGTTAAAATGTCAAATAAATGTATGTTTAACTGGTTAGGCAGCTCTGTGTAAACAGCACCTTAGCTGTATTGTCTGTATGCTTAATCTATGTTTTGACTTCATGTGTATTTCATGTTATTTAAATTACTTTGTAAAAGTGTTGACCAAGTTCAATAAATATCAGAACAAACATACCTCAAACATTATGAATTTTGTCTTTACTCAGGCATGGACAGGGCTGGACTGGGACTGAAAAATGGGCCGGGCATTTTTGTCCATGGCGGCCCACCATAATTTTATTCAATAATAACTTCATGGCAAAATTAATATATAAAAATAACACTTTAAGATGGCTATATTGTATGACATGATATGTATTATGGACATGATAGATTTAATTGAACTAGCCCAATTCTTCAGGAAAATTATGAGTAATCACAGCCCCGGCCCAAAAATAACCGTCTGCCCACCGGGCATTGCCCTGTATGCCCTATGGCCAGTCCATGCCTGGGCATGGAGTAACACTAATTCATGGCATGGGCATGTGCAAGAGCATGCAACTGACAGATGGGATGATATGAACAAATTGATCCTGACCAGCACAGCTGCTCTAGCTAACCCCAAATGTGCCCACTGATGCCTTTGGGTGTATGCCTCTGCCAGAAATACAGTAAATATGATATGAGAGTGTGACGTTTGACCATGATTGGAGGCATTTTCTCATAACTGGTGGTCTTGCTGACCACAAGCCAATAATGTATTAATTATAAATCATTGTGTACTTTCATGTCAATGCCAGGTTCTCAATGGCCACATCCCTTTTTAAAGTTATAGTTGAGTGTCAGTGGTTTATACCACGTTGAAATCAGAAGCAAGATTAGTGGTGTTATTGACTTACTGTAAACTACATGTTAGCATTCACTCTGCATTGTTCCAAAATCTTAAGTTTTTACTATCTACTGCCAGAAAGCTCGTACAACAGTGTTAGGTAAGCAGATACTCTCAATTGAGAATAAGTGAGTTTGGTTTGTGAATACAAAGTCATCTGTCATTCTTTGACATTAATCTGCTTCCTATTCATACTTCTGGATTTACTTTTTTTTTTTTTTTTCTAATTGTTTGTGCTAGTTCCTGGTTTCCTTTGTAATGTTTCTGAACAATAGTATCATCATGCTCTATATAAGTCCCATGTGGTGATGGATCACACACAGATGGATTATTCTCTCCTGCAGACCTCACACTCGGTAAGTCATCGCATCTCGGTCCACATTGGATTTCTTATTCAAAATAATTTCACCAAGGCTAAATATTTTACACTGGACTTGCTTGTGAGTACTTGATTGAACCTTGTTCCGTTTGATCAAGGCCAGTTCTTAGAAAAGCTATGCGTCTAGGGCACCAAATATCTTACCTCACTCACGTCAGATCATGCGCTACGTAACTTTCGTAAGGCCTCCGCGCAACGATCTGATGTTGATGCCATTGGGAGGGATTTCAAGCCCAATATTTCCTAACCGGACCAGTCAGGGCTGCTGGCTGCTGTAGAGGGTGTGACGTAGCGAAGAAGCAACTGTTTTGAATCCAACCAATCCAACAAACTTAACCAGCGTCATCGGTTGGTTTCGATGTGGTTGGCTGAAGTGTACGTCAATTAAATTGATGGACAAGCCGTTTGTCCAGTTAGATTCAAGGATTTCTGGCTCCTGAAATAAATCGTCTATCGCGGAGGATCAGATGTTTGCGCGTAGCGCTACATCTGACGTGAGTGAGGTAACCAAATATCAGGGAGCATCACAATGTAGTGTGATATTTCTGTTCAGTTTTTTACTTGTATGTCTTGGAGAGCCTAGGGCAGCTCCTAGCGCGCTTCAGCACAGTCAAGCTTCACTAGTCTATGACAACTATTCCATTTACGACAACACAGTACAGCACTGTATGGGTGTTTCCAGGTTCCATAAGTTTTAAAAGTGAACTCCATCAAGCAGTCATATTCTGACCATTGAGCAGTCATATTCTACTTGTACATGATGTGGACACTGGACTCCATCTTCATCATCTCAGTAGTCTTCCTCACTGGTGTCCAAGTGTCCTGCTCCACCTGTGGTCCACAGGAGTATCTGACAGACCAGGACAGATGCTGCCCTAAGTGTGAGGCTGGTGAGTCTTTTTGGCGCTTCAAATCATCTGTCTGTCATTCCTTTCACATACTGTGTCTGTACAAATCGATCTGTGTGTGTGTGTGTGTGTGTGTGTGTGTGTGTGTGCACGTGCGTGCGTGCGTGTGTGTGTGTGTGTGTAAAGTAGTAAAGTATATATTGGCAACAATTCTTTATTTCAAGGATCACTAATTAGTGGCTGTATTAACAAGCGTCTGATTAAGACATGCTTTACAAGTCACTAATACAGCCATTAATTAGGCATGTATTAGTGCCCAACATGTGATCCTTAAAGGAGAAAGCCGGTGTGAATCAACACGTAGTCCTACTGTTTTGTAGTGCCAAGCGCTATTGTTAGCCACCTCAATCACTGGATTTCATGCAAGGCAGACTGAGATAGCGAAACAGCAGCTAACGTTAACAGAATGGGGCATTTCAAAACGAAAGCACATCGATTAGGTTTCGCTTTTGAAATGCCTCATTCACTTAGTGTTAGCTGCCGTTTCGCAAACTCGGTCTACGATGCACAAACTCGGTCTACGATGCACAAAAGGTGCCTTTCAGTAGCGCTAGGTGTTGATTCACGCCGGATTATAGCTTTAAAATAAAGTGTTACCATACAGTAGCCTATATAATAATGTCATATACAATACAGGACTCAATGTGTAAATGCATTTCACAATGTCATTTTCATCATTTATTATTTAATACAGGATTTTATGTGTGTATGTATTTCACAATATCCTTTCCCACACAGGGTTGTATGTGGTCAGTAACTGTACAGAAGAGACTCCTACTGCATGTGGGCCTTGTCCTGCATTCACCTTCACTAATGAATCTAATGGGCTTTTAAACTGCACACCCTGCACTCTCTGTAGTCCAGGTAAAAACTGTAAACAAAACAAAAACACATTAACTGACTATTTATGAGCAGATTGCAACATGTTTAATACTTTTCCCCTCCATACATTCAGGGTTGAGGGTGAGAAGGCCATGCAACTCAACATCAGACACACTGTGTGAGCCTCAGGAAAGCACTGACACACCAGCACAAGACAGGAATCTCGCTCAGTCATACATAGAAACTACTGTGATTGTTGCACTAGTTTTAGCAGTGATTGCTGTCATCGGCCTGATATACCAGATGCTGGTCTGTTGTTTTGGGGAAAAATGTGCGAAAGACTGCTGTACATGTTTCTGTACATGTTTCTTGGAGTTTTTAGCACAGTGTATATGTGAAATGATCAGTGCTGGGGAGTAACGAGTTACATGTAACAAAATTACATAATTTAATTACAAAATAAAAGTAACAGTAATTATTAACATTACCTAAAAAAATGTGTAATTCAATTACAGTTACTTCAAGAAATATTCAGGATTACAATTTCAGTTACTTCTCAATATCTTCTGCTGAAAAAATGGCTACTACATGTGGACAATGTCCTCTATTTACAGCTAATTCACTACTACAGTTATTATTCACTACTACAGTTAAAATATACTCATTTAATTCTGATTAGAATTTAGATTAGATAATTATTTCTCCCACTATGTTGGCAACACCACGTTGCAGTAACAAGGAGGCCTGCACTGCTTGATATAATGGGCTACTGAGCAGGTGCACACATACTGTATGAGCAATCCCAGATGAAGAGACACCTGCTTTTTCAGTGATGTTCACCAACTATTTTAACTATTTGCACATAGTGAAGTTTGACTCTGCTTGTGGGTATGTGGAGGGAGTTTAAAAGGATTTTGATAGCAATCAGTGTTGAATAATGTGAAGGTTAACGCTGCAGGTTTCGAACCTCAAAATTGGTTGACATTTTAGAAATTGTTCTAAATGTACAATTGTAATCAAAAAGTAATCAGATGTAATTAGTTACATTACTTTATTGAGGTAATCAAAATAGTTTCACTACAATTACAATTTTGATGGGGTAATTTGTAATGGTAACGCGTTATGTTTCTAAAGTAACTTACCCAACACCGTATATGTTTTAACATGATCACCCTGGTGCTATTGGCTGCTGTCTATGGCTCTAATACCGGGTGAAAAGGAATAGCTTAGCGCACATAACACTTAAATTTGGGCCATACACTTATGGACAGGTTGGACACTAATACTGGCCGTGTTTTGTGCTGACTACTACTGTGTGCATGTGGAGTTATGGTAAATAAACATTGCAGAGAATATTGAATGTGTTGTGTTTATTTTGTTGACTCACCCCATACACAATTCACACTTTTAAAAATAGTTTTAAAAGTTTTCAATTGCAGTCATATAAAATATTTGCCGATCCCTTACAGTATACTGTAGATATTTGTAGGTGGTGACTCCAGGCAGTCTTGATAAACACAAGACTTGGGTGTCATTACTAACCATGTCTGTGTGTCTGTACAGTGGGACACGCCTACAGTAGGCTATAGGCTTGTCTTCGCCTGTGCTGAGAATAATTATTCATTAACCTGAATGTCCGTCACTGTATCCGTGTGTCTCTGTCCATTGTGTCTACCAATGTCTATGGTGCACAACTAACTTTGGTCCAACTCAAGTGGGATGGTTCTGTTTCTCTCATTGTAAGTTTATTTCTTTTTCTATATTTGCTATCTAAATGTGTTATCTTTATAGCCTTCATGATAGCTAACCATAACACAAGTTAATTTATGCATTCAGACTGTTTTATCTTGCCTCTTGTTTTCTACAATTACTCTTGGAAATTAAGATTTGCCTTGTCTATCAACACTTATGCCTGCTTAATTCAAAATTGATGTTATCTTTATGTTCTATATTGTTGTTAATTGACACTTACATTTCTGCAGTGGTCCATACAAATACCGGTATAGGAAAACAAAATACAATTGACACAATTGTGTGATCAAATACAGACTGTAAATACTTGTATACAAACTTTATTCCCTCTTTATTATTAATAAATGTACTAAATTAAAATGTGTGGTTGTGTGTGTTTATTTACAATCAAGTTTATTTTATACACTTGTCTAAAATCCCCAGCAGCAAACATCAGTTTATGATGTGGAATCTGAACTCCATCTTCACCATAGTCTTCCTCTGTACTGACTCAGTGTTCTGCTCCCCGTGTGGCTCTCAATATTATCTGACAGACCAACACACATGCTGCCCCGTGTGCAGCGCAGGTGAGTCACGTCAGGGCTTCAGCTTCATACTCAGAGAAGGTAGGATAGAGAGCCAGTCTCTGGAGAATAGTAGCCTTATGTCTTATGCCTAATGGGTAGGCTGAGGTGCATTCATATTTCCTTACTCAGGACATCGTTTGCAAACATTTTTGTTGCAGGGTTCCATGTTCTTGGTCACTGTTCAGAGGAGACTCCCACTGCATGCCAACCTTGTCCAGCATACACTTTCACTGATGAGCCCAATGGACTACAGCATTGCACACCCTGCACAGTTTGTGACCCAGGTAAAACTGTCTGAACTGAAAGGAATATTCCATCTTTTTATGAATTTGGGTTATTCACCGTCTTACATGGTTGAGTTACATATGTGGGTAAAAGCTTTGTGGCCACAGTGTATCCGTTTTCCTTGTCTGTCAATCCCAATTTTAGCTTGAGCTTAGCATAGGCACTGGAATGTAATGTTTCCAAAGCGCTGCTATCTGGCTACTTTACATTCCAGCGCCTATGCAAAGCTAAAGCTAAGAAAAGGGCAAAATAAGGGATGCCAAACTAGGAAAATGCATGCACTGACACCAACATGCCTTTCCCCACCTATGTAACGCCAAAGTGGGGGGATAATAATCCATTCTCATACAAAAGGTGGAGTATTCCTTTAAAAGAAATGTATGTCATTATTTGTTTAAACATTCCTTTGAGTCTCTGTTTTTGAGACATACTGTAACCTACATGTCTCTCCATAGCTGTAGGGTTGAGAGTGAAGAGGCCATGCAACACTACCTCAAACACACTCTGTGAGCCCCTGGAGGGTCACTACTGTTCAGACCCAATCAAAGATGGCTGCTGCAGAGCCTGGAAACACACTGAATGCTCCCCAGGCCAATGTGTCTTAGAAAGAGGTGTTGAACATTTCTATATATTTCTAATTGACAGAGATGAAAATCCAAAAGCTATCATTAACGATAATCTGTGTGAATCCGTCAATTCTTGGATTCAAAACATTTCATTGGTCCTTAAGGGGCAATTGCAGCCTTACACTTATAGTATTATATCAAAAATAACATTTATCTTTAGCAGATGCTTTACTCCAAAGCAACATAAATTAGTTAATAGTTAGCCAGTTTCCCCATGCTAGCCAGACTTCTTAACCACCATACCATTACAACCCTAGTAAATATCAAATACAGGACGTTCTTAATCAGTACAAAACAATGATGTAACGTACTGCACTCTATATGAAACACACAGGCACAGAATCCTCAGACACTCGCTGTGTTAGTTGTAGCAGTAAAATCTGCACAGATGGATCTAATATATCCTGCAGACAACACGCAAGGTATGTCAATGTCAAATGTCAATGACAATTTAATTTTCATATTTATACACAACAGCA
Organism: Sardinella longiceps; assembly: GCA_027497455.2. Classification (NCBI taxonomy): domain Eukaryota; kingdom Metazoa; phylum Chordata; class Actinopteri; order Clupeiformes; family Clupeidae; genus Sardinella; species Sardinella longiceps. Next base: position 30,735 of record JAODXP020005867.1, on the reverse strand, counting down.
GTGGTATATTTATGTCATTTGTATAGTGTAATATACAGTTCATTGTAGGTGTGTTGTTTCAGTAATGTGAAACTTCACTCTTTGTGTTACTCTGTAGGAGCCGAAGAGGTCTTGACTTAACAAATGGAAAGACATCTTGTGAAGAGAAAGTGATCATCTTAGCTGTGATCGTTGGTTCTGTAGCACTGTGTTGCTGTATACTCAATATAATTGCAGAGTGTCTTAAATATCTTTCACACTGTACATGTCTCTGTCGAAACGATCCATTAGATATTGAGCTTGATGGTTTTGAAGTCCTGCACTCTCTGGAAACATGGCGACGTGAAATACAGTAGAGGGCACTAGGCCGATGCCTGGTCTGATTGCAAGTGCTTTTTAATATTTACAAAATAATACCTTCTGCATGATTTTTTTTTTTTTTTTTTTTTTGTAATTCACAGTTTTTATTTATCAACACAAATATAAATAATAATAAACCAAGTATATTTTTAAATAAAATATATATGTATGCCTGGGAGCCTACATGTGTCGTTGACACTACATCTCAGCCAAAGACTTAGAGAGAGATACAATGAGTTTTTATATGGCATATGATTAGTGTAAAAAATGCAGTGAAATTTGTAAAGTACATACATAACTGCAGTAGGAAAGTGGCCTGATAAGATTAGGGTTAGGATTAAGAGATGACAGAGAAATGTCTCTTTCCACAAGCAAACAAGTCTGTCCAACAGGGCACATGTTGGATGTCCCCACGTGATCTTAGTCAACAACACACACTAGAGGAAGTGCCCGCCCCTTCTTGCCTCTCAGCCAATGAGGGAGGGGCAGCACTGAAACATGAGCTACTGCTATTTTTACTTTCACATTCACTGTGAGTGTCCTTGCTTGAGTTCTGTGAAAAGGTGAAAAGTTACATTTGACTCTAAGGACCTTTGGTGAAAAACAAGGGATATGCCCACGTCTAAGTAAGTAGTTGGTGCCATTGTAACCTCAGTGGTAACTTTGTATGACTAGAATAAGGACTTTATACATGTCATCAGCTCTGTGAAGTGACCAGGCAAGTTGTGTATCCTTTGTGTCTTAGCCTACATCAGCATTTTGCATTGTGTTTGTGTCTATGTGTTCACTACAGTAGAAGAAAACTTATCATTAAAGATACAACTTAACTGTTTTAACTGTATTGGAGACAGAGTAGCGCACACATTTATTTGTGTGGAAACTGAAAATGTGAGAGATGGCAGACTTATTATGAGTGACAGGAATTCAAAGTCAAATTAATAGAGCTGTTACATGTCATATTAGTGCAGACTGTACCTGTGTGTGTGCTTGTGTGGATGTGTGTGTGTGTGTGTGTGTGTGTGAGAGAGAGAGAGAGAGAGAGAGAGAGAGAGAGAGTGAGAACTTTGTTAAACTGGAATATCTTTTCTCAAAAACACTCCATTTCCACCAGGGAAAGGTGTTCTTATTTGCTGGTCTTCATCTGCCCTGATGTGGAAGCTGGGCTCCATCTTCTTCATCACCGCCATCATAGTCTTCCTCGCTGCTGACTGTGTGATCCTCCCCTCATGTGGACCACATGAGTATCTCACACACCAGCAAAGTTGCTGCCCTAAGTGTGATGCTGGTGAGTCTGTTTTCATAGGCATAGGTGTTCAATATTTACACTACCGAGTGAGTGTTTTCATAGGCTGAACTAGCTAACATTTACAGAGCTCCCCCTACAGTTTATTGTCTGTAACTTATCTCTGAAATTTCCGTCAACATTCATGTATTTGTTTACAAAGGATGGGATAGTCAGTGATCGTTTTTAGACTCATATCACAACTGACAAGGTGATCAACAAAATCAAATAAATAAACAATAAACATGATTTCATGAGGCTCATACACAACTTTCTGTCAGTTCCACTCTTCTGCTAGGGGGATTTAGTGGCATCTGAGAGAGGTTCTGTCCAGCTGTGCTCAGTTAAGCATCATAGTTAGTGACAAGGCCGGTGAATTCACTTCTTAATCCTGTACGAGTACCATGCTGTGGAAACATTTGCCATGTAAAGTGAGTGCAGTAATTTCATGTAATGGTAGTAGACTATGTAATGGATGTGCTATGTAATGGATGTGCTATGTATTTATTTATTTATCTGTTTATGGGGTCCCATGTGCTGGTGTTTGTATTCATTTATCTGTTTTATAGGGTCCTATGTGCTGGTGCCATGTAGCAGGCTCACTTTAACAGCCTGTGTGCCGTGTCCTCCATCGTCTTACTCTGAGGAGCCCAGTGGTCTACTGCAATGCAAGACCTGCAGCGACTGTGCCAAAGGTGCTTGCAGAGAACAGTAGATTAACTATGGATGAATATTTTTTATCTGTATTTATTTGTTCTAAGTCTGTCTGTATGTCTTTCCAACAGAGCTGGGTTTGAAGGTCAAGAGGGCATGTAGCCCAACATCAGACTCACTCTGTGAGCCTCTGGAAGGTCACTGGTGTACTGACCCAATCAAAGATGGCTGCCGCAGAGCTGTGGAACACACCAAGTGCTCACCAGGACAATACATCAAACAGAAAGGTGTGTTAATTCTCTACAAAAGTGTATAACAATAGGCCATTTAAAAGCATTGTCCTGGTGATAAAACAAACACGTTTTATAAATATATTAGATTGAATTTTCTATCTACATAACTTAAAATATTTTTAATTTAAACACACAGGTACAGTCTTCTCTGATACAACATGTGAGGTCTGCATAGATGGCACATTCTCTGATGGGTCTTCAACTTCCTGCTGGTCACTGTGAGTTTGCAAACTTTCATAATATTTTCAATATTCACATTCACAATGTTTTTTGACAATATTTCTTTTCTTATATAAATTCTCATTTTCATATTGACAGCTATGCGAGAGACACAGAGGAACATGTACCACAGAGAGAACCTCCATCCTCTCTGTCTTCCTCTAATGACTGTGACATGAAGGCTATAGTTGGAGTAATCATTGCTCTGGTCAGTTTTATGGCGACCTTAATTTTGACCTTTGTGGACAGAAGTCCAAAACGAAGCCTGCAGCCTGTCATGTTTACACTGGTACTGATGGGTATATGTGGTGTTTTGTGTTCAAGTATGTGCCAACTGCATCCATTTTGTTTAGCTGTCATTGTGTTGGCGTGCGTGGGTATGTGTGTCTGTGTGTGTGCCATTAGGTTGTGTAGTAAACGTTTTGTCTTCTGTGGGAGCTGAGGAACCCTGGTCTGTATTTAGGTTGATGGCCTGTAGTGTAGACCAACATATTAAGGATGAAGCAGTGGATGAACAGGCTACTACATGAGGGAATTTCTTGAAATTTGATTCCAGATCACTGTGACCTGGCCATGCCTCATGTGTAGTAGCAGATGGCAGTGACAGTGTCATCTGATATTTTCCAATGGAGGAGATAGCAATCTTCCCCATAGACAGAAGTATTAGGTCTAAGGAGTTTTTGTATAACATGCACCACTCTCAAAGAGATCATTTGCTGACCTCATCAATATGATTCACCCTCTCACTGAAAGACTGACACTGTATGTAGCTGTAAAGGTGCCTACAGACCAAAGATCCGCGACTAGACGGCCTGCGACGTTCTAAAAACCTGGACGACCTGCTTGCAACAACCTGTGACGATTGATTCTCGCCGCCACAACTACTCTCTAAAACCGTTTCGTCTCGGCGTGGATCTTCAGTCTGAATTGGCCTTAAGGCGTCCAAAACAAGACATTTCACACACATGTAATCCATAAGGAGTGACAATATACTGATCAGTATCAGTAAATGGGATGAACGCATGATATGGTGTATGTTGTAATAGTGTGTGTGCATGTCAGGGTGTGTAAAGGATGATGGAGGAGGGTAGTGGGGCTAGAGCTTGTCGACACTTGGAGGCCCGGTGTGATTAACCACATACACTGGTGTCTAGTCCTCAGCCACACTGTTGCAACAGACACATAGATATGATTGCAGGAGAGAGAGAGTATGTGTGTTTGTGTGTGTGGATTAGCACTCCAATAACCTCCTGCTTCTGTCTATCCTGGGACTTTTGTTGTGTTGGCCCCAACATCGCCAGATGGTGTTTTTTGCCCTCAATGGCAACTTCCACCAACACAGATTAAAAGGCACTATCTTAGCCCTTACCCTAAACCTAGCCCTCTCAACCCTCATCCTAACCCTAAATTGGGGAGAGTAGTGCCTTGAGGGTAGCACCATTGAGGGCAAAAAATACTAATGACCCCTAGCATCTGGGCTGCACCCGACAGTCCCTGTGTTCAGTACCTGCTCAGTTTGTGATCTGATTCCCTTTCATGGAGTAGTTTTGCTACAGTACTATTGTTGAATTTGTTTTGTCCAGTGCAACACAGAATTAATTACAAAAGTTTACCTTGGACATGTATAAATCATTAAACGGTCAAGCCAAATCATATATTTCAGACTTAATAGGTACACAGCATCAAGGACTATCAGATCAGCAGATGAGTTATTGCTTTTGATTCCACTTAAAGAAATACAAATGTCATGGTGATTGTGCCTTTACAACAGTAGCCCCTAAGCTGTGGAACAATCTTCCCTGTTAAATTTGGATGGCAACTTCTCTTTCATTATTCAAATCCAGTCTTAGAACACACCTCTGTAATGTAATTACCTCCGCCAAGGAGGTTATGTTTTGCTCGGCATGTGTCTGTGTGTGTGAGTCTCTGTGTGTGTCTGTCTGTGAGCAACATAACTCGAAAAGTACTGCACGGATTTGGATCACATTTTCGGACAACGCGTGTATTGGGACAAGTAAGAACTGATTCGATTTTGGTGGTGATCGGTGATCCAAAACACCATCTGTGACCACATTGTCTTGGCGGAGGTCTGCGCTCTCTGAGCGCTTTTCTAGTTTATGTATCCCTTGCCCTATAACAAAGTCTTTTCTTTAAAAAGATGGTAGCAGTGAGTTCACTTTGATTAAGTTTCTTTGTTATTATCTATTTTATATATTTTTTTCTAGGCTATAAATTAAATTAAATTAAATTAAGGTTTGATAAATTAAGTTAGATTAAATTGTATTAAGTGTCATTTCTTTTCTGCCTATTCTTTTATTTTATTTCTAGCTCTTTGGTTGACTACTGTTGTGTATAAAGCGCTTATAAATAAATTGACATTGACAGTGTGCCATCTTGTTTTTCTTTTTTTCCATTAGGCTATATGTATTTGAGAACACCCACTGTGCCCTTGAGTTCTTTCCACCATTGTGACAGATTAACGGACATACCAGTCTTTAAAAAAAACCTTTAGCCTACTATGAAGTGGCTGTGTCTAAAACAGCAAGGTTGTGATTTGCTACCTACCTTGCTGTCTTCACTGTTCAGACACTTTTGATGAAATTCAGACAGGCAACTTTATAATTTGATAGACTTTGGGACATTGGAAGCAACATGGAGGATACATCTACATGTATGGTATGCAGCCTTCACAACTGAGCAAAACTACAGTATCTTGCCAGGCTGAACTTGATGCAATTATTTGATTCAGACATGCATTGTTTCTACAAAACACAATCTTATTCTGTTTCGGACACATGGGCTCACTCTTTTGGACCTCCCATTATTGGTAACAGAAGGTACTAGGAGTACCTCAGGATTTTCTTCAGCATACATACAGCATATAATAAGAAAGCAATTATAGTTTTAAAACATGGATAGAATTGCACCCATTTGTTTTGAGATCATTTTATTGAATCCATTCTGCTTAATTTCTGCACACTCTTTCTGAAGCCAACTCTTGAATATCTTTTGAACCGCAACTGTTGCATGTGTCTACAGGTAGTTGGCCATGACGAGGCCTCCCCCTCACCGCCTAGAATAAAGTTCCAGACTCCACGAGGGCCCTCCCTCATCTGGGGGCCCTGGTTACTCAGTCCCCCTTTCCCTCCCACTACGACCCCCCTGCTAGTGCGAGTGTGCCTCCAGCCCTTCAAATTGCCCCTTGGAACGGAGGGAGGTCAGGTGCAGTCTTTGAACAAACTGTAATCTACACAAAGTGTTCTTTACTCAATGCAATTGTTTCCATAGTCTTACCTGTTCTTAAGATATGTAGACAAACAATGAGAAAGTTCTCTGTTTCAGATGTGCCCACTGAGTGTTAATGCGATATTGAACTGAGAAAGGACTAGCAAAGACAGTGGTACAACTAGTTTTGTATGTTACAAGAAATGAGCTAACAGATTCTTTTGCAGTGACACACCTATAAGGAAATAACAACTACAGTTGTGTAACTCTATCTAGATTTTGTTAGCAACAGGACAGTCTGCATTTCTGAAAGCTGACATATGCGAGACAAAAGGAGCTGTGGAAACAGATTTTTTTTTCCAGAAGTTTGAGAATCCAAATGTGTTTTTACACCTGTAAGTACTTTAACTTTGACTTTCTATGTTATTAAATTGTATTGGGAATTATAAACACCATTGTGGCTAATTGAGATTGACAGTAGAGTGCAGAACCTCAGACAGAACTATATTCATCCGTTCAATATTGGCCCTCAAGATGTTGTACATCTGTTTGGTAGCACTACACAACTTTAACTTTCAATAGCCTATTCAATTCATATTATATCATAGTTGTAAACAGTTTATAACAGATAGACATATACTGTGTAAACAGCTCTAAATAGACAAGGAAATAGTGTGACCATAAGTATAGTTCTAGGTGGGTGGAAGATGGCGTTGGTCATGCTAATTTAAGTGGACCACACAGAATGAGACCAGTTGACATGGACCGCACAGAATCATACTATGATTAGTGCCAGAGTAGCCACTAACATAGACAGAGAAAGGCGAATCAACAGCAATGTAATGATGGGAACAACAGGAACAAAATTAAATAAAAACATATTACAGTCATGAACAGTCGATTCAGGTTTAACATAAAGACATAACATTTTTAAATGCAAAAAAATTAAATTTTAAAATGCAAATGCCTATGAAACTAATCCTTGACTTCCTTCGAAGGCAGATTTCTTTTTCCATTTCTGACACAACCTGTGTCATGTAACATTGTTACGCGAGTTATACCACTGTACCTAGATAGGCCTACACTACAGTTACACTGTAAAATGTTACCCAATCTTATGGTTTTTTTTTTTTTTTAATGAGCAGAAATGTAACTGATGCCAAACATGAAGGTTTATATTTTGATTGTATGGTTATTTTAGTTCCCTTCCCAATTTCATTAGACATGAAATAAATCATAATATGGTACTAATATTTTGAATACAACTGTCAAGTGCTATTTGGATGTTGTGCACGTTGTGTTGTTGAGCATTGTTCTAGAATGAAGTCCTGCACAAGATTCCAAAGGGCAGAGTACTCCTGATTCTATGCTTTCACTTATCTTAAAAAAAAAAAACTTGATGTACAGTATGTACAAGGCACCGCACCCAGATGACGCGTAAGTCTGTCTTCAACTTAGTTTCACTTTTTGCAAAGTGTCTTGATAGCGTCTGATAGCCGTTTGTTAACTTTGCTGTGCATGGACGCTTTTTATAATCTAATGTTGGGTTATATTGTAGGAGGTCCCCAAACAGAAATGTGGTGGTTTGTTATGTTATAGATTTGGTTGCCATGTTGGGTTTTATTTCAAGTTAAGCAATATTTTGATAGTTGTTTTGTAATAGCCTACTTTCTCACTTTGACCTCATGAAGTTTCAGGTTGCATGTTTGCTTGATGAATAGAGTAAAGTCACCTTCTCCCCAAAACCTGTATATTGCTTTCCATTCACAACCAAAGAAAAACGGAGAGGAGAAAAAATGATAAAATCAGGAAATCTTGTTTTCTACAACAGTAAATCTCATCTGTCCTGATGTGGAAGCTGGGCCCCATCTTCATCATCTCAGTAGTGTATCTCAATGTTGTTGGTGTCCTGTGCTCTCCGTGTCGACACAACTGGTATCGTACTGATGAAAACAGATGCTGCCGTATGTGTAACAAAGGTGAGTTTTTAGTTCAAGGACATTCAAGAAGAGTTGATAATAAATCAAGTAATTAATTAATTTCAATAACCTTAAACCTTGAAATACTCAACTGACTATGAGTAGTAGTGCTCTTAATTATAAAAACAAGACTTGTACTCACTTGTCTTCAGATTTGCTGTCGATAGTATACTGACCTACACTGAAAAACACAACTACAATTATACCCAACAGAAAGGGTAACTGCATAAAACAGTAACTCTATGATGGTTGTATTTACAAAACCCTAGGAATGCACTCATAATATTTATAAGTTGTTTATAAAGCATTGTAATGCTGATTTTAACAATCTAAATATGTATTCACAACTCCTCATAACAAGTCCATGATGCATGACAACTAATTGTGAATGAATATAATTCATAATATGAACAATGCATTATAAATATGTCTTGTCAGTTTTATGATGCATATATTCTTCCTTTGCTGAATTCATAGTGATGCATAATATAATATAATATAATATATATAATATAATAATATAACATTTACGCTTCTTTTATTATTATTACATTAGAATGAGAGTAAAACTCCAGAGTAAAACTCCATGTATTTTCAGTTTAGAAAATCACCACATTTAATTGTCTATTAATCTTAGTGCACTTTGTAACTACAAGGGGTCAAGTTTCCAAAAGGAAAGATAAGAGAATGGATACTGTTAAGCAAGATGCTTATCAGCGAGATTCTAGTTGCAATGAAGGATTCAATGATAAAAGTACACCTGAACCTGAAATACTTATGTTACTTCAGTAATGTATTTCTCCCAAAAGGATTTTATGTGCTTCACCATTGTAATGATTCCTCAATTACATCCTGTGAGCGATGCCCCACATTGAGTTACACAGATGAGCCTAATGGACTACATCAATGCAAGTCCTGCACAGTTTGTGACCCAGGTACATGAAGTGTAACTTCTTTCTCCTTCTTTCCTCTCCTACCCCTCCAGCCACTTTCATTTCTGGAAAACTTTGACCAATTGATAAACTGTAAATAGAAATAAATTCTAAAGAAAACATCTCCGAAAATTTGGAATAGGTTTGGAAAGTTAAATAGTTAGACTACAGTAATGGTCACTTAACACGGTTATAGCCTATTTGAACTTGTATTAACCAGGTTATAACCTCACTCAGGTCAGATGCAGCACCACCTGGGACTGTTCGTTATTTATTTTTGGTCTCAACGGTATTTGACACCACTTTATACAAAGTATAAAGTATGACATATGGACTGATGACTGATGGGGGAATAGTTAATTGCAAGCAATAAAGTACATATGAAAATATTTGGAAAAAGTGATAAAATCGGCTAATTTTTGTACATAACTGATGAGAAATCATATTAAAATGTGTGGCACTGAGGATTGGAAGGGAAAAAAAGTTTTCAAACACAAATAAAAAGTATAACAGACGGTGTCATGTTCAACCCATTTTTGAGACTTTGGCTCCCTGACTACTGGGACAATGAATAGGAACTTAACTTGGGGGAGGGCAACTCATGTCGCACCCCCGAGGTGAATAGGCAGCAGGTCTCTGTCAGGCTGGAACAGCAAGGCTCACCGCAGTAATCAGCGTCAGCTCGTTTGGTAGTCAGCATCAGGTTTGGTGGTCAGCATCAGGCTTCATCCACAAGAACCGAGTCTGCCACTCAAGGTTACTTGCTACCCCCGTGTGCACGACTTCCCACCGTTCTGTCATGTACCCATGCTTGCTCACACACACAAACGCATGCACCCTTTCTCTCTCACACACTAAGCTCCCCATTAAATGCTGCCTGCCTAATTAGCCCTAATTGATCACACCTGTGTGGGGAGTGTGCCTGTGTACCATGTGACCATCTAAACAGGTAAGCTGACACTACAGGCACAAATCACCCCTGTGACATGATTAAATAATTAACTTAATAAACACCTTTATTGACCAAATTTAAATGTAATGACCATAGAAACTGAAAATATAAGTGTTAAGGTACCGTTTTCTGCTAATATGTCAAAACACATAGAAAATCGCCTATGTGTCTATATTTGGCTATAGCTCTGATCGTGCCAGTGCAACTTATGCCTGGATTCGTGGTGGGCAGTCACATATTATTAACTTTTTTGCCTCATTTTTCGATAGAAAGGATTTTTTTTTATTAACAATGAATAGCCTAAAGATTTTATGAATGACCCTCCCCTTTAGATCAACAAAATGTGGCATGACCCTCCCCTACTTTCTTCCAGAGACCCCGAAAATAAATAACGAACAGTCCCTTAGGCACAAGCATCTGGTGTTGAGTCCATTGAAAAGGATATGAGGTCTGATATTGAACAGACGGCCCAACCAGGAGACCGGGCGGGTGAGATTTTTGAAGTAGCTCACCTCTTGCAAACTTACAAAACACAACTAACAGATATATGAAAGAGGCATCTATATTATGCAAGTTGAATCGAGTATTGTGGCAATTGTGTCGCAGATACTGGCGTTTATGTTTGTTAGGAACAGTTGACAAACTAAAAATCGTGTTGGATCACGGGATACAACTGGTAGGTTTTGATGTAAGTGGTTGAAGTAAGATGACAGGCAAGATTTTTTGATGATGTCCAGTCTTCTGAAAGAAATCTCTTACGAATGGATTTCAGATGGAGTAGCCTGCTTACAGCTATGAATCATCTGACGTGAGTGAGGTTAGCTAGATTAGGCCTTTGACTGATTCTCATTTTATCATCAGTAGCTGTAACAGAACTACTTGTTGATGGTGTTTGTGTTGGACAGAAGCAGGTTTAACAATCAAGAGTGCATGTAGCACAACATCAGACACACTCTGTGAGCCTCTGGAAGGTCACTGGTGTACTGACCCAATCAAAGATAGCTGCCGTAGAGCTGTGGAACACACCAAGTGCTCACCTGGACAGTACATCAAACAGAGAGGTGTGGTAACTCTTTAAAACAAAGTATGTAACAACTGTAGGCCATTTCAAAGCAGTACTGCTAAAGTAAAGTAAAGTAAAGTATAACTAACACACATTTTGTAAAGATATTAAAAATAGGTTGAAAAATCTCCACAATGTAACTTATAATATGATTTATGCAAACACACAGGTACTGTCTCCTCTGATACGACATGTGAAGTCTGCACACATGGCACATACTCCAATGGGTCTTCAACTTCCTGCTGGTCACAGTAAGTCAGCAATCTATCAATGTTCTAGGATTGCTTTCAGAATGCAAGATGGTCAAGTTAACTTCTAGACTGCAATAATGATTCGGATATTATTCTAAAATCACAAAAAATATATAATAAGTTAACCCTTTGCCAAGATTGGATGTTTGACCAGCGGGACGCTAGACTTTTTAATGGACTTTTCTACAAGGAACTGTTTGCCCTGCTCATGCAACAAACTCGACGTTCGCCTATTTACCAATGGAACTGTGTAAGACGTTCTTGGTATATCACCAAAAGCATCCAAACAATTCACCTTATGCAGCCCCGCCCCTTTTTGTCTTTTTTTCTTCCGCGTTTGCCCTCTGATTGTCTTGGAACTTCCGTTAAACGCTGCCTCTCATTCAAATTAACGTGATTTTCATGAAATACCATGATCATTTATCTGGCGACGAACTGTTGTATCTTTATTGATGGATATAGTGAGCACAACTTCATAGTAAGACCACTTATATTAGACCGTTAAAACACTAAATATCACAACGCTAAGTCAATGCGTTGCTAGACCGGATGTTGAATGAAAATCGTCATGGCAGCCCCCATGTTTACCCGTGGAATAAGGTGAATAGCAGGGTCCCAGTGACGTGATAACGGTAGTGCGAACAATTCGAACTGATGGGCAGGATGTGGAGGCAAGCATAACAACATCAATGGACGGCACGGAGAAAAGTGCATATTGTAGTGGTTTGGAGCCGGTATGTAGGGGAAAATACAAGGAATTCGTAGGGAAATACATCGGACGTGACCCGTACTTGATGAAAATGTCAAAATTTTCTCAAGAGCTGAAAGATTTGCCGACAATCGCGGCTGTGGGCATTACGAACTACGGCATGGTTCTCTGAGTTTTTTTCCCCCATTTCTCACCTTTACGGGCGATTTCCGAGGTACTCGATATTAACCCTTTCCCTTCTCTCGGTTAGACAGTTTATAACCAAAAACGGCACAAAACGGAGGCTTTTGGTACAAAAAAGTTGCAGCCAAAATACAATGCTTTCCAATGGCTCCAGCTCCAGAAGCCCACCAGTTGAGGTTCGCGTGCGTACAGAAGAACGCTGAAAAATACGTTAGTGACGTAGGGTGAAAGCCAGCTATAGGCCGGTTTGATAGATGTACTTAGTGGACATGGAAATGTAGATACTGAAGAATCCTGAGCATTCTAAACACTGAGAATAACTGTTTAACTGTATAAGCCTTAATTTTTCATTTCATTTCATATTTACTATACAGGAAAGTATTGAAAGTAATAAAGTTACAGTTTAAAACGGAGCCTGACTCAGCAATAAAAGGGATTTCCAGCAGGTTCCTGTTCTGCAGCACATTTAACAAATAGCAAGGACAAGGCACATCACACATATTACATACAGCACTAGGTAAACACAGCAAACATACACAACAGACTTAACATAGACAGTGGTATAGCTCAGTGTTTGGAGGTGTATTTATTGAGGAGATGCAGTTTATACTGCTTTTTGAACAGTGTGATGGATTATAATTATCTAATTTGTTGAGGAATGCCATTCCAGACTTTGCCAGTAGTGTGTATAAAGGACCTCTGCCCAAAGCCATTACAGAATGAAGCAGGGGCGCCTGCAGGATTGAACTGTAGGGTACGCACAAATAGCCCCCCACCCACGTGAACTTGAAATTTAATTTTAAAATTGACCTACATGAACATTATCTAGCCTACATAGACTATGAACGATAAACTCGACTTTTGTTGCATTCACACACACACACATGCGCGCGAGCGGCACTGCGTTACTTGATGGGGAGCACCAACTTTTTTTTTTTAACCTGTCATTATATGGCAAGGAAAAATGGAGACTCCTGCTTCTCACATTCGCATAGGAGAGTTAATTGGGGTTTGTGAGCAGCCTATCCTGTTGAAGGTAGAGGACATCATGCATGCATCAATTAGGTCTAAGCGCTTTGATGCTGTTGTTTTGAAATGTATGCAAGCGAAGATTTCGCACAACCCAGAAAATTGTTTGTGATATTGTTGGGTTGGACTAACAATTTTATGAAATGCTTATTTCGGAATTACTGGCGTGGTTTAGACTTCACCAACTTCTTGCACTATAGCTGCCCACTACATTACTATTATAATGCATAGCCTAGAGTGATATCGGCATGCATTGGGCACCGCTTTTCTCGAGTTTTCAAACAAAAGAAAATATGCGAATATCCTACATGAAAACATTAATCACAAATAGAGTAGACTAGAGCGAAATCGCATCATGTCGTCGATAGATAGCCTACGGCCATGCAAGCCTATTAACTCATAAAAATAAATTTGCCTATTGACACATTTAAAACATTTCAGCAGGCTACTTCATAACTTGACAAATCGCATGACAAATGAAAAATCTCTCCACCCGATTCTCGCTTGCGCGTCTCTCTCTCTCTCCCGAAGGTACGCACAGTGCGTACAGCCGTACGCCTGGAGGCGCCACTGGAATGAAGGCACTGGGTGGAGGCCTGTGGAAACTGATCTAGTGACACGCACTTGAGGCATGTTATGTGTTGGTAAAAGAGAGATGAGTGATTTTGAGGTGCTGTGTTGGAGTTGAAAATAAAAATAAGTAGCATGATTGTAAATTAAATTTTGAAAAGATAACACGTGATTGAGAAAGTGCAGTACAATGAGAATACAATTGCTTGTAGATAGATTTTGGAAACAGAAAGAGATAGGTATAATCTGATCTTGTTATAATTTCTGGTTTAACTTTTTGGTTAGCACAGAGACATATTCTCGATATGTGAGGTATGTATCAAGTATTACTCCCATATATTTGTATGATTTTTTTTATAGTGAGAGTTTGATTTGAGAGAAGTATAGGGCTACTGATGGACAGATGCTTTCTAGGTGAGTGGAAATACATGCCCTCAGTTTTTTTTTAACTAATGGTTAGGTTATTGTCATTCAGCCACTTATGCAGGAGTTGAAGATCACATGACAGTTTGGAGTTTAGTGTATCAGAATTAGCATCAGACAAAAAAAGCACAGTATCATCGGCATACATTAGGCTTTTAGAGTAATTACACACAGCTGGAAGATCATTAATGTATAAAAGAAAGAGTAAAAGCCCATTCACACCCTACGGTAACTACGCTTTCACCCGGTTCCGGAGGTCGTTTCGTCCGTAGTTAGATCCGTAGCCAGAGACCTTAGCAATCCGTAGTGCTCCGGATGAAACGGAGCAATACCAGTGGAAATCGTAGGGGCAGTATAGAGATAAAAGTATACCAATCCACGAAAATCGACGAAGAAGAGTACTCAATACAAACTTTACCAGAGAAATGTTACTAAACGGGCTTTGACTTTACCTTGTCAAAGTACTTGCTTTTGAGTACGAAATAAAAGTTAGCTTCAGAAAAAATGAGCAGTTGACATGTAGACTGGGCTACTTACTGTGTGAGATTCAACTGAGGAAAGCAGTAGATTGTGTGAGGGAGATAGTTGAAAATGCAGTAGGTATAAAATTTCAAGCCCTTCAGAGATGTTTTAACAGTCAACTTAATTTATTTGACATTAGGGACATTAGTTGCGATCTCCGTTTGCTAAAAACAGTAGAAGATATGTTCTGAATAGCACATACAATTACGATTATCGATGGCGGCAAGTTTCGGCGCAACGCTACCCCCTAGAGGGTGTACTGATCAACATTCACAATACAGACGGAGGTATGTAGGCCAGTCACGGAGGCAACGTATGGTACGGACAGGAAAATTTCACCCGTATCCGGAGGTATGAAGCAGCCTTAAAGGCCCCAGAATACTCCCTGTGGGACACCCATAGCGCACCCCAAAGGCTGGGATACTGCATGGTCAATTTTGACAATTTCTGATCTACCAGTTAGATAAGAGGATATCTCGTCCATTACAGAGGGGGATTGGTTGAAAAGATGAAGTTTGGATTATAAAATCATGTGGTCTACTGTGTCAAACATACATTTTATAGGTTAGGGAGAACTGTAAATCAGTGGTGGTACACATTGCTACCTTTTGGTCATAAATGGCAAGAAATTTAAAACAAACATTACCCTTCAGGCTACGAAACGAAATTTTATCTAAAAAGGGGATCTATCCTTTGCAAAATGAGTCTCAGCACAACAACAGATTTGAACTTAACCACTGCTAGCAGGTAATTGACAAATTATACGTAGTTTATTGCAAGCAACCTGTAGAGTGCTAGCTCATAGTCATAAACAGTGCCTCAAATTGTATTTTGAACAACTATGTTTTAGTGCATAGTGCATTCACAATGATGACCACAGCAAAACTACTCATCTGTATGTTCGTATGAGTTGACGGTTTAGTTACGTTTGTGACCTCCGCCTACTGTTATATGGACACACTGTCTCATTCAATGCATTATTATTTGTATGACCATTTACACTGTAATGTTGTTTCTTACTGGAGGCATGAAATCACAAGTGGAATTATGAACTTAAATGTATTATCCGGAGTGAATCAACATGTAGCTCTGCTGTTTTATAGTGCTAAACGCTACTGATGCATACATCAATGATCACATTCTGTGCAACGTAGAGTTTGCGAAACGGCAGCTAACACAAACAGAATGGGTCAAAACTAAATCTAATCTATTTGCATGGAATTCAGTTATTGAGGTTGCTACCTATACATTTACATTTATGCATTTAGCAGACACTTTTATCTAAAGCGACTTACATTTTGTCAACTATCTATTACTTCAGGGCAAGTATCCCCTGGAGCAACTTAGGGTTAAGTGCCTTGCTCAAGGGCACAACGGTGGCAGCCAGGATTCAAACCCACAACTTCCAGACTGTACTAGCACATCAGTCAGACTCCTTAACCACTACGCTACCACCACCCATATACCCATACCCAATAGCGCTTGAAACTATACAACAGCAGGGTTACATGTTGATTCACTCCGGATAATTCATTTAAATAACTGAAAGCATGTCCTATATTCTAGTTTCTTCAAAGTAGCCACCCTTTGCCCTGGTGTTCTTTTCAAGATACAAGATACAAGATTCAAGAAAGTCTTATTACATCTCATTATAATTGTAGACTATAGGAGAGTAAAATTCTTGTTTTTGCTCCACAAGAAAATAAATGAGTTAGAAATGTAATGAATGTTAAAAAAAGGTTATGAAATTAATTTACTATCTGTGTGTGTGTGTGTGTGCGTGTGTGTGTGCCGCACCTCTTCAGTGGGTCTTGATTTGCTTGTTGTAAGAGTTGTATTCACTGCAATGTATTATCTGATATTCCCCTCTCAATTCTTTCCTTTGATATAATAATTTTTCATTTTGGCAGGCACAAACAAAGCAAAATGAACCCTAAGACAAGAGGAGCCTCTTTGCCTGGATGTGAGATATTGCAAAATGTTACAGATTATCTTTTATTGGCCTTTATTATATCAACATTTGTAGTAGTTTGGATCTGTTCATTTAAAATTGACGAAAACGTCCATTTAATAATGTCTGGCTGTTGTTTTTGTTACTGTATTTTAATTATTTCAATGATCATATGTGCCAACTGGTGTATGTTTGTTTGTGAACTAACTGCTCGATGTGGACACCTTGCTCCGGAGTTTGATATAATGATTGCTTTATTCCTATGTTTCTTGGTCTACGCGACATGTAAGCGTTGAGGAAGTCTGATAGTCTTACAGCACAAAACATTAAACATTTGCTGCCTTTTTGAACTAACAGGGAGGCTACACTGGATGCGTTAAGTCAAAGACTTATCTGCCGTAGCAATTAGCTTCCATTATAAACAGTGGATGTGGCTACACCAGAAGCGGCATAACAGTGAACATTCTAAATTCTATTCACCATTCATTTCAATGTATTTTTGATGGAACTTGACTTAAGACTTAACTTAAGTTAATGCATCCAGTGTATCCCTAGGGTAAGGAGCTGCTGTAATCTTGGCAAAGGACTTTTATGAAAATATGCTATATATTTTATACTAATGTGAAAATATACACACTGTCTCATTCAATGCATTTTATTTTTATGACCATTTAGGCTGTACTGTTGATTCAAACGAGGCATCAAAACACGTGGAATTATGAACTTAAATGTATTATCCGGAGTGAACCAACATGTAGCTCTGCTGTTTTATAGTGCTAAGGGCTACTGATACCTACCACAATGACTACATTCTGTGCAACGTAGAGTTTGCAAAACGGCAGCTAACACTAACAGAATGGGGCATGTCAAAATCAAACATAATCTATTTGTAACTATTCCTAGTTATTGAGGTAGCTACCAATAGCGCTTGCTACTATAAAAAAGCAGGGCTACGTGTTTATTCATTTAAATAACTGAAAGCATGTCCTATATTCTAGTTTCTTCAAAGTAGCCACCCTTTGCCCTGAGTACTGATTTGCATACCCTTGGTATTCTCTTCAAGATACAAGATTATTACATCTCATTATAGTTGTAGACTATAGGAGAGTAAAATTCTTGTTTTTGCTCCTCAACAAAATAAATGAGTTAAAAATGTGATGAATGTTAAGAAAGGTTATGAAATGAATCTACTATCTCTGTGTATGTGTGTGTGTGTGTGTGTGTGTGTGTGTGTGTGTGTTTGTTAAGTTAAAATTGCATTATACTATGTGATTGAAATATCACCAAAACTCTTTAACAAAGTACATTTTTCTTGTGTATTAACATTTATTCATGTATTTTCATTCTGGGCTTTTATTGTGACAGCCGTCCGATAAGTTTTCTTTTGTTGATTTTTGACCTATCTTCAGTTGCTGTTCTATCTGACTGAGAGAGAGGTATGTATTAAGACTGGTTAGGATGAAAGTAAGATTATTTCAGGTTATAAAGGCTTACAGACAATAACTTTTGTTGTGTGGGTGTAGCGGGATGTCTGTGTGGATTTATGTCTGTGCTTTTCATTTGTCAGTAGAAACTGTAGGGAGAGCGAGCTAGTAAGTGTTTCACTGAGTGTATGATGCCGCCATTTCATCCTCTATGCATTGTCGATTAAGTTGTTTCTTTTATGTTAGGACTTTGAGGGTGATCATGTGTCATCGTGTGTGTGCTCTCCTGTTTTCAATATTCATCAGGTATGTGTTGTTAAGCTGTACTGTACTTCACTGCTATCATTCCAGTTATCTTGTTAGGTTGCTGTTCAGTCAGTCAGTTGCTGTTCTATCTGACTGAGAGAGGACTTTGAGGGTGTCATCGTGTGTGTGCTCTCCTGTTTTCAATATTCATCAGATCGAGTTTGTGACGATTGGAGAGATAAAACCAGTCTGATTCCTGAGTTCAGCGTCCAGTCTTCATTGCACACACACAGTGCAGAGTGGATGTGTAGGGCAGAGCTAGACGACTAGCACTAGTTGTGTGCACATCCCAACTGTCAAGGTGCAGGGGCAAAAAACACTAGACTCTTGAAAGAAATCAATGGCCGCACACTGCTTAATTAATGCAATATCACTGCTGAAATGAATAAATGCTCTAACCCAGGGGCCACATACAACCAAATGTGATCTCAAGTGGGCCGGACTAGTAAAATCATCGCAAAATATCCTAAATCTTAATTTAGGCTTACTCCAGAATTGAAGGATGTTCTTAATTTATTGTTTATTATTATTATTATTATTATTATTATTATTATAGTTGTAGTAGTAGTACTACTAGTATTATATTATTTTTATTGCTCTGAACTGTATTTGGATCACTAGGTCTTTGTGCTTGTTGCCCACTAAAACAATATCAACAAGCAGATGAAAGAGAAAAAAAATAGAATGTTATGAACACTAATGGCCCATTTTTTTTTCATTTTTAACATGTAAACGTTTACTTATGGTGCCAAAACACAATTTTTGCATCTTCTGAATAACTGTAATAACATTTGAAAATACTCCACGTCTTCTTGTTCAAACGGAGTAGTGGGTGGGGTTTGGCGATAAAGTCGTGCATAAAACTCTGTGCTTGCCTCACGTTATATTGCGCCCGCGCTCCACCACTGCTGGCTTGAGATTCACGTCTCCGTATCATTCCGCGCATTTGGCATATTTTGGCCTTCATCAGAGCATCAATATCAGGTTTCAAACCTGCGCTCGAACTCCTGCAGCAGCTCTGTGATTTTATTTTGTATTAATCCAAATAAGGTTGGCTTGCACGCATTGTTGCGAGAAGTGAGAATTGAGAGGTGTCACCGCTGGAGAGCTGCACCTTGAAGGTGCATAGTGTTGCAAAACTGCGTGGCTACTCTTTGGTGACCCTGAAACGTTGTGTTAAGATTACTCAGATGCTGTCAACGACAGATCCCTATCAGATTCAGGACATTCCTATTCACTGACCTGCCTTTTTTCTCCATGAATTGGCCATTTTCCCCGCGTAGCCTAATTCAAAGAGTCGGCTTAATAACTGCACTTCAGTGTGACAACTGTAATATCACTGTCAAACTGATGCGCTCGGATGAAATTTACGCCCCCAGTGGCGGAATTGCGCATTTCGGTTATTTCTTTAAAAAGTCATAGCTCGGCACAGGAGTGGGCTAGAGACTTAATTTTTTTTGAAATGCTCATAAATTTTTTCTCTCTACGCCTGGGCCGGATTGAAACCTCTGGCGGGCCGGATAGGGCGTGACTCAGGGCTGTGATTCGTTGGTAGCATGTTGCTAACTAAGGTACTTGGTAGAAAATTGTACATCAACACACAGGTATTTTTTGTGTATAAAACTAATATTTTCCGATGTCGTTAGTAACACTGATACCTCGATTTCCAAAATATGAAGTTATAAATCCCTACCTTTTCAGTTTGTGGCCAAGTTTGAGAACGTTGTCGTTAGCGCCGCCATCTTGTAAGCGGGAGAACGTTTCATTCAGAGTACCTTGGCTTCACTCGCCTTGGCTGTCGCCGAGTCGCATCGATCCTCATTTGCATATAATAGCCTTGGAGTGTATTCTGGGCCCGCCCACCTGGCGACTTGTCGCTAGTCGCTTGCTCTCATTGACAATGAATAGAAACCGGTCGCGTAGCTTAAATCGCTAGTCGTTAGTCTGACTGCTGGGATAATACCAACTAATCTAGACAAATTTAGACATTTCATCTGATCAATGCTGATAAATAAGTAACAATAATGCTGTTATAAGTTCCATTTTTGGTAAAAACTCCTTCTATTTACACAGAAATGCATTGTATTTTATTGTGTTGCAGACATCCCCTAATGCACCATTTCACTCCTCACATTCGAATGCAAATTTGAAGAATGTGCTTTAAGTAATCATCTAATAACAGACAAGTGTAAGTTAATTGTATAAAATTTTGGTCCGTCAAATCCAAACCATTCGTGAGTAACAGAGTAAAAAGCAAAAAGTGTTGCAACTGTCCCCGGTCTCCCCTAGCAAATTGATTTACTCCATGAGTACAGTCTAGCCATCAGCCCTTGTTGGGGATGATGACGTGGAGGACCAATATGCTCTAATTGGGCAGATAATTGTTTGGCGGGTGACTATCAGAAATGAACAACAAAATTACGTTACCTCTCCTGGTCCATTCTACAAATTTTGTGTTATTCAGCAACTCTTATCAGTTATCCGTAGTATACACAAAGTGTTTTGTACTCAATACAGCTGTTTCCATAATAGTAAGACCAAGATACAGTATGTACTGAGACCACTGAGAGTAATGCAATTTTAAAATCAGAAAGAGTTGGAAAAGTATGACTAGTCTTGTTTGTTTTAAAAAAAGGTAGGCTACCAGATTCCTTTGTAGTGACGCACCTATCAGGAAATAACAACTACTGTTGTGTAACTACCTAGATTTTGTCAGCAACTGGACGGTTAGCATTTCTGAAAGCTGACATACGCAAGACAAAAGGAGCAGTGGAAACAGATTATTTTTTGGAAGTTTGGAAGTTTCAAATGTGTTTTTACACCTGTAAGTACTTCGACTTTGATTTTCTATGATATTAAATTGTATTATTGTAAACAACATTGCTAATCAAGATTATAATGCACAGTACAGCATTATGCAAAGCCTTAAAAAGAATAATATTTATTATTTCAGCTCCTCAAAACATCTTTTTGTTTGTACTTCACAACTTTAAATTTCAATATTATTCAATTGTATATGTTGTAAACAGTTTATAACAGACAGACATATACTGTTTTTTTTTATTTACTTGCCCAATTTCATCAAAGAGACATCCAATAAATCATATAGTGCTGGATAATTATATTTTAATATAGCTGCCAAGTGCCATTTGGCTGCTGTGTGTTTGAGCATTGTTCTAGAATGAATAAATCTATTATAATGTATGATAGTAGGCTGAGTTTTTGTAATATTTAGTGTGTAAAACTGCACTGCAGTGCTAGTGGGCATACTTTATGCAAAAGTCTTGGACAAGATTCCCAAGGGCAGAACAGGCTACTCCTAATTCTATGCTTTCACTTATCTAAAAAAAAAAAAAAAAAAAAAAAAAAATAATAATGTACAGTATGTACTAGGCATCCCATCCAGATGACGCAGAATGTAAGCATCAACTGATAGGCATTTGTTTACTTCGCAGTGTGCTTTGGGCGCTTTTTATAATCTAACCGTATTAATGTCCCCAAGTAGAAACATAGTGGTTTGTTATGATAGATTTGGTTTCCATATTGGATTTTATTTAAAGCTAAGCAATTTTTTGTTGGTTGTTTTTGTAATAGCCTACCTTCCCACTTTGACCTCATGAAGTTTCAGGTTGCATGTTTGCTTGATGAATAGAGTAAAGTCACCTTCTCCCCAAAACCTGTATATTGCTTTCCATTCACAACCAAAGAAAAACGGAGAGGAGAAAAAATGATAAACTCAGAAAATCTTTTTTTCTACAACAGTAAATTTAATCTGTCCTGATGTGGAACCTGGGCTCCATCTTCATCATCTCAGTAGTGTATCTCAATGTTGTTGGTGTTGTGTGCTCTCCTTGTGAACGTCACTGGTATCTTACTGATGAAAACAGATGCTGCCCTATGTGTAACAAAGGTGAGTTTTTGGTTCAAGGACATTCAAGAAGAGTTGAAAATAAATCAAGTAATTAATTAATTTCAATAACCTTAAACCTTAAAATACTCAACTGACTATGAGTTGTAGCGCTCTTAATTATAATAGCAAGACTTGTACTCACTTGTCTTCAGATTTTCTGTCGATAGTATACTGACCTACACTGAAAAACACAACTACAATTATACCCAACAGAAAGGGTTACTGCATAAAACAGTAACTCTATGATGGTTGTATTTTTACAAGACCCAAGAAATGCACTCATAATATTTATAAGGTGTTTATAAAGCATTGCTGATTTTAATGATGTGATGTCCTCATAACAAGTCCATAATGCATGACAACTAATTATGAATTAATATAATTATATTCTGAACAATAAATATGTCTTGTCAGTTTTATGGTGCATATATTCTTCCTTTGCTGAATTCATAGTGATGCATAACATTTGCGCTTCTTTTATTATTATTACATTAGAATGAGAGTAAAACACCATGTATTATCAGTTTAGAAAATCACCACATTTAATTGTCTATTAATCTTAGTGCACTTCGTAACTACAAGGGGTCAAGTTTCCAAAAGGAAAAATAAGAGAATGGATACTGTTAAGCAAGATGCTTATCAGCGAGATTCTAGTTGCAATGAAGGATTCAAGGATAAAAGTACACCTGAAACTGAAATACTTATGTTACTTCAGTAATGTATTTTTCCCAAAGGATTTTATGTGCTTCACCATTGTAATGATTCCTCAATTACATCCTGTGAGCGATGCCCCACATTGAGTTACACAGATGAGCCTAATGGACTACATCAATGCAAGTCCTGCACAGTTTGTGACCCAGGTACATGAAGTGTAGCTTCTTTCTCCTTCTTTTCCTCTCCTACCCCTCCCCCATCTTCTTTCATTTCTGGAAAAAAATGGACCATTTATAAACTGTAAATAGAAATAAATTCTATCACTTGCAAACTGTATCGTTTTGGATAGGATAGGTCTGGAAAGTTGAATAATGTCAAATACAAAAGGAAGAACATTCCAAAGCTAATTACACTACAGTAATGGTCACTTAATGTGTGTATAGCCTATTTGAACCTGCAGTAGCCAGTTTAGGCCTTTGATTGATTTCCATTTTATCATCAGTAGCTGTAACAGAACTACTTGTTGATGCTGTTTGTGTTGGACAGAAGCAGGTTTAACTGTCAAGAGGTCATGTAACTCAACATCAGACACACTCTGTGAGCCTCTGGAAGGTCACTGGTGTACTGACCCAATCAAAGATGGCTGCCACAGAGCTGTGAAACACACCAAGTGCTCACCAGGACAGTACATCAAACAGAGAGGTGTAGTAATTCTATAACAACTGTGAGCCATTTTAAAGCACTGCTGTTGAAGAAAAGCAAAGTTTAACTAGCAAAGATGTTGAAAAATCTATCTCCACGATGTACCTTATTTATATGATTTATGCCAACACACACAGGTACAGCCTCCTCTGATACGATATGTGAGATCTGCACTCATGAAACATTCTCAGATGGGTCTTCAACTTCTTGCTGGTCACAGTAAGTCAGCAATCTACCAATGTTTTAGAATTGCTTTCAGAATTCAAGGGGTTCAATTTAAAAGGTGCCTACAGACCAAAGATCCGAGATGAGATGGGCTGCGACGTCCTAAAAACCTGGACTTTCTACAACTCCGAAACTGCAATTTGACATGTTAAATCTTTTGCGACGGTTTGTAACTGCAACCTGTGATGATTGATTCACACCGCCGCAACTACTCTAAAAAACAGTTTCATCTCGTCGCAGATCTTCAGTCTGCGTTGGCCTTAACTTGTAGAGCACCAAATACAAAACATTTGCCTCGAAGTGCTACACAGTAGGGATGTGACAAGATCTATTCGGATATTATTTGAAAATCGCCCCCGCCCCCTTTCTCCATACATGCACACACATACAGTGAGCAAGTAGCCCTGCAAACTCACATGACGACCAGAGTTGTATAAAGTACTGGAGTAGAGAATCTCTTTCCTCTGAAAGTGCTGTGAATGACTGAGAATAGAGTAGGCCTACTGAATGAATCGAGGGCAGCATTGGAATAGCCTACATGCATAATTAGATAAAGTTTTTAAGTAAGGGTCAAGGTGGCAAAGAACTACATCAGGCACTTAGCTGAATGCCTTGGTGTTTCTTAATGTATTTTCTGAGACACCTCTATTTACATATGAAATAATTATTTTTCATTTTGACAGGCCCAAACAAAAGACAATGGACTCTAATCCGAGAGCAGCCTCTTTGTCTCGATGTGAGACGTTGCGAAGAAGTACAGATTGTTTTTGTGGTGCCTTTTGTTTATTAATAATATTTCCTGCTATATGCTTCAATATAATCACTCGGACCAACTCTGTGAATAAGCCGAATCCCCTTTGTTGTTGCTTTTATTCAATCTTGGTGGGAATTAATATCATTTTAATTTTCATTTGTGCCCACTGGTGTTTGTTTGTTTGTTCATCACTACATGATCGGTGTGCAATCATTGTTTTAATATTTGATGCGATGATTTTCATATTTGTATGTGTTTTTAGCAGCTTAGCATGTGCACGGTAAGGGGAGGTGTGTGTAATTCCCCAAATATAGTCAACTACGCCACCCCAGAGGATCATTATAAATTACAATCCCAGGGACCACCAGAATAAAAGTATTAGCCACACAAGTTCAATGCACTGATAGTAGACGTGAATTCCTCTAAATACATGTGTTGAAAATAACGTCAGGGAAAAGAGGGGGAACACCTGTTGAGAGAACCAATGTGGGCTTATCCCAAAACCACACCACTCGTTGACACACACAGTAACCCTTTGGTCACACGGGAGGGCAACTGGGCAATTTGAACAAGCAACTCGGTTGCCAACGAGGCGTGACTCGTATTAAGTTCGTTGCTACCGGCAAATACTAAAATATGCGTCTGGTAGCTACAACGTATAGCGCCACAGATGTATTTTTGTGTTACAAAACTCATGTTTTCAGATTTATCGTACCTCATTTACCGCCTCGTTTTACAAAATATCCAGTGAGCCATGCATACAGACCAACAGTTGAGATGAGGCAGTGTGTCACAACAAAACAAAACAAAACAGCAACGTCTATTGGAATCAACTTCAGTCCTGTGGGGTTATAGCATATCACCTGAAAGGCAGAATACAGTTCCCAGCAGGAGAGTGAAACACACACACAATTATTAATCTATTATCTCTATTCAAATATTGTATTACATACCCACTCCGTATTGGCAGTACAGTCTGGAATTCACAGCTGGGAAATGCAATTATTCGTCTGTTAAAAATCTGTGTATGCAAACAAGTTGGAATCTATGTACGCAGTTAATAGACCATACCTGAGCAAGCAGGGAGGAATTTAATGCAAGGCAGGAGTTAGGAGTCAAACGACCTCGGGCATATGCAAGGAAATCTATAGGTAATAACCCAATTTGGAAAAATCAACCAATCGAGTTCAACAGGACTCACCTCGGAATGTAAACAACAGCTGAGCAGCAATGTTAGAAAACGTTGCAAATCCCCCTTCTGATGGCTCATTTTCGATCATATAACTTCAGATAATAATTGTCAATCCACTTTTTGTATAAGTCTTACCTTGTTTCTGTCGGGGCATGCTACAGAATGCACAACATGCTAGTAATGACACTTTACTATACTTAAGTTGTACTCATTCTGCTTAAAAAATAAATAAATAAATAAATAATGTAACACATTGTATCTTAGAGCGTGTCTATATTTCCACAGCTCTTATAATCCCACAGTTCAATTTATACTTTACTTGATCTGTCAATATTTACTTTTACTTCATTACTGTTGCAACCTGGTCTTATTGTGGAAGCGTACGTTAATTTTGAATTTTTACTCCACTATGTTTTGACAGTATAGTTATAAGTATCAGATAAAATTGAATTTAGTAGTTGACTGAGTGACTGCAACAAAGTTTTGTGTTGGAGAAGGCATTTGTCATTGAAGTGCAAACAAATTTCTCGATGAAATGAAAAATATGGTGTAATCAATTTATAGCCCTATTATTAAAACAGGGCCCTTAATGAGAAAAAGAATAAGAACATTTTGAATGCTGATGTGAATATTGTGAATAGTGAGTTGGACGCTAACATTAACCAAATGCGGCATAGAAACCTAACCTGACTCCGCCAGATGGATTTGCTCCCGCAATTCCATCTGGGAAACATCCATTATACTAATTTTGGTTTGTTAGTTTCGTTTCGTTAGTTTAGTTTTAGCTGATTGGATAAGGCATCTGTTTATCAACACCTATGTTGGTGATAGATGGGCAAAATCAACCAATCAGATCAACAAAGCATATGATGTACTAAAATACGTACATGTTCTTTAGACCCGCTTCTCTTTGCATCACACCTCAACCCGCCGCAAAGCCAACGCTGATTGGATGTTCGTTTGGTGAACTGCTCCAAATTCTCTTCAACGGAAAGTAGCTAGACTAAGCTGCGAGTAAAAACCTGAAGCTCGCGAGATCAGGATGGTCTCACAAGGTTAATGGAAACCCACATTTAGTTTCATTGTGCTATGCCCCATTTGATGATGCTAGCTGATTTGTTTTATTATATTGTGTCAACTTTTCTGTTCTTTTTCTTTTTAGCGTACCTCTACTTACATTACCTTAGGCTTAGTACATTAAAGTCAAGAAACTTGTAGGCATACTTGTGACTTGAACTTCTACAAGGGTGTCTGCACTCTTACTCAAGTGGGACTTTTGGGGTGCTTAATACAACACTGATCTGTATATAGTTATGTACTGTATTTAGTGTCTGTAACCAATGTGATGAATTTTGAAATAAAAAACTCAGAAGCAAAAACCATTGATATGGATTATTGGTTCTTATGGGCAAAGTTAACAGAAAAAGTACAAAGAAAGGGTATGGCAGGCCATGTCAGGTTCACCCCATTTTTTTTGAGACTTTGACCCCCCAACTACAAATGTGAGATACGTGCTAGAGAGAAAAAGAGAATGTGGTATCAAGCTGAGGCCAAGGAAGTTCAAAACTGAGGTCTGTTCCTCCACAGTGGAATATACTGTAATCAGTGGTGGGCGGTTAACGGCGTTAACGTGCAGCGTTAATGACAGACTCTTATCGGGCGATAAATTAATTTATTCTCAAAGTTGTCTCTATTGCATCGCGAAAGAATCCATTCCATTTTATGGAATAGTGAATGCATACCGCTGGGAATCCGCTCTGGGTTTTACGTTATCAACAACAACTCACCGTGATGAGACGTCTGTGCAAGCAGTGAACTTGCAACCTGCCACTGGAGGAGGAAACATCAGCCCCATTCCTACCTCACATTAACTCATTGACTGCCAATGACGTCTTTAAACGTCAACTGAAATACTGCCGTTCACTGCCAATGACGTCTTTAGACCTCAACTGCGTTTTTTAATGGGGAGGGCTGCAGAAAGACCTAGGGAACCTTGTCTGTAAATATCAGAATTCTCCGTCGAAAATTGTTGTTCCAAATTGATCCTGAGGGTGGCAGTGTGTCACTTTGGATGTGAGATGAGCATAGATTCATAGGTATGGCCAAGGGAGAAGTAGAGAAAGCTAATGACATGGCTAAATATGCCGCTAGCAAAGTGCAGACGTAAATCGGAGAAATTTAGGCAGTTCACACTCGATCAGAGTATGTGTCACTGCCATAGTAGTTCGAGTAGTGTTCCGATCGTGGGAGATGAAGGAGATCAACCTTGGGCAAACGGAAATAGCAGTTGTGACTTGTTTCAGTGCCCAGCTAGCTCACAGTTCCGGGTCAGGTAAGAATTTGCGAGCCAGTTGTTGATCACTGAGTTTTCGCTGTCACAGCCTGTAAATAGCATATATTTACCTTGTTACAACAATGTCTATTTTATTACCAAAAGCCCCCTGTTACTGTTGTTTTTGTGGTCTTATCAAAGGAAGACATTTTCCCGATGTTTGACGTGCTAATAGACCGAAAAAAACGCACATCCAAGACACTAACGTTGTCAAACAAAACGCTAATTTTCTCCCTTTTTTGATAAAAAACGGGTGTGTTTGGAGAAAGTAGCTTATGTTCGCCTGCTGATTTCTAAGCAATGGAAAGGGGTAGAAACAAACTTTTTTTTCTGGTGAAAGAAGATAGTCTGCTCTTTCTTGTGGTAGTTTCATTGTTTATGTAGTCGTAACACATAATATTCTGTGGCTCTTTAAAAAACAGTCAAAATTCCCCAAAACCTCTGGCAGTATGGAACTCTCTATTCTGAAAACGGCTGGCAGTCAATGAGTTAAGTAGCTTTTGCTAAAAAATATCATTTTATTCTATGTCCTCAAAATTAACTCATGCCATGGTAAATTAATGTTCAATTATTAATGAAGTACTAGGATATAGTATGCTAAGCTTAGCCTACTGGTATGTTCTTGGTTAGGGTTGCCAACTTTCAGAAATCAAAATAAGCCATTATGGGAAGCCTAGCCTAAGCCTACCTTAAAAGTACAAATTTAAACTGTTTTAAGTCAATATTTATTTTTGTGTTATGAAGGCTGTAAGGTGCCATGTCATGCTTGCTCATTGTGTGGAATTATTTCTTACTTTTAAAGCAATATACCGGAGTAAGTTTAACCATAGCCCTGCTGCACGAGCCTTCTAATAGCAATATATTTCACAGGAAATGAAAGATTTTCGAACAGCACAGACCTAACGCGAACGCAAAACACTTTACATTGAGTCAATGTAACCTCAGATCTTACTTTTGGTTTCCAACATTCAGGTCCCATTGATTCAGTGTAAAGTGCCTGTTCGCTTCTGCGTTTGGTCTGTGCTGTACCAAATCAATCTTTATTATCTGCAGTATCCGGTGCTCCTCATTAGGACTAGCTGAGTGGAAAAACTGGAGCTCACTGATGAATCTTGAAGCCTTGTTTAATCTACATGCAAGTCCAAAAACTGCTTATCATACCCATTCATCTAGGTTGAATATCAGTGATCTTCCAACCTCAGCTTTTAGCAGTCTTATCCAGTCTAGAAATCACATCATCAAATTTGTTTATTTATTTATTTCCATATTACAGTAAAAGTTGTACTCAGATTTTATTGGTATAATATAGTCAGGGTACATGTAGAAATTTGATTTCAGGGCCCTGGCCAGAAATAGAGAGGAGGAATTTGATGCAACCCTGTGTCTATTGCAACCCCATTTTTCTCCCGTCACCTGCACTACATGGTGAGTGGAACATAAGAATTTGGACCATAGATGCACATGCATTGAGTCAACAGCACCACTAATCTTACTTTTGAATGATTTTGGTGCTGTTGAATTGATGTAAAGTGCTCGTTAGCATTTGAATTATGTTTTACCGAATTCCTCTCTTCTGTCAGCAGGTTTGTGCAACAGGGCTATGCTTGAATGGTTCTGAAACATCAAAACAGCCAAACAAAAAAACCCCAATATTAATTGTTCTCACGAAATGTTAATTGTATAGAACTAGAAGCCGCATTGTCTAACGAGTTTTATTAGAAGACATATGTCAATGCAGCCGCCATATTGGTTAGGGCAGCGTTTTTCAAACTATATTGGATATCAAAATAAACAGGAAAACTTGACGATTCAAGCCTTCACTGCCTTCAATGCATTCCTGTCTATGAGTTATCCGGTCTTGAAATCACATCAGATAATTGTCACAAGCATTGCCACAATTTATCAGCATTGCATGTCGTGGGGCGTGAACATTTTCTGCCTTTCAAAGTGGGGAATGACTGGGTGGGGCAACACTTCAGTGGAAATGAATTAGGAGCTGTAGGTATTTTGTAACCTGACTCCGCCAGATGGACTTGCTCCTGCATGTTTTGGCTGATTGGATAAGGCATCTGTCTATCACGACCTATGTTGGTGATAGACGGGCCAAATCAACCAATCAGACCAACGAAGCATACAACATAGATACAGACGGCAAGTCCGGGCACGCCCATAAAATCAGCTCCTCGTGTCCCCCATGTGGGGGAAAACAACCCCTAAATTAGTGAAGGAGTCAATGGCATGCTAAGCTACAAGTTACACTGAGCACCATCTACAAGGAGCAACATTTTTGAGGGCAATGCCTGAAGGTAGTAATGATGGTCAGATGGTCCGATGTGAATTCTGAACTTGACACCCCTCCAAACGCGATACTGATGACAATTTAGATGATGTTTGTTAGCTTCATTAGCTTGCTAACTAGCCAACATCATTGATCACCACAGTAAATGTAGCTAACTTTAGCTTGCTTAACTGAGCTAATCAGACTTGTGATTGAAAGTTGCTTTACTTTTGACAGGAGCAGAGACGGCTCATGACATTTCTGTTAGTGTAACTGCAATAAACAAATTATTTTACGAATTATTTTAGTCTAAACACAAGTAGGCAAACAGGTCATGATTAGACAAAACATCTAATATGGACTTTGTTCAATTTTACTTAGT
>JAODXP020005866.1:0-10847 GCA_027497455.2 Sardinella longiceps | reverse complement strand
TGGTCAGAACATGGTGAGGAGTCCATATACCAAGTTTGAATAAGCTACGTCAAACCGTTCCCAAGTTATCATATTTGACCACTAGAGGGCGCTAGACAGTTTCGAGTCATGATTCTGTGTGGTCAGTACACGGTCAAGAGTCCATATGCTAAGTTTGGATAAGCTACGTCAAACCGTTTCCAAGTTATGATATTTGACCACTAGGGGCGCTACAGAGTTTCGATTCATGGTTATGCGTGGTCAGAACATGGTCAGGAGTCCATAAACCAAGTTTGGATAAGCTATGTCAAACCGTTTCCAAGTTTCAATTTTTGACTACTAGCACTTTTAGCACCTTTCCTGCTTGACCAGGTGGTGGCGCTATAACAGGCACGCCCACGGGGTGTCTAGATATAATCACAGGCACACGATCTATGAACCTGTGAAGTTTCAGATCAATCGGGTAAAGCATAGTCAATTTCTGGCACTTTTCCTGCTTGGCCAGGTGGTGGCGCTATAACAGCCACGCCCACGGGGTGTCTAGATATAATCACAGGCACACGATCTATGAACCTGTGAAGTTTCAGATCAATCGGGTAAAGCATAGTCAATTTCTGGCACTTTTCCTGCTTGGCCAGGT
Source organism: Sardinella longiceps (assembly GCA_027497455.2). Lineage (NCBI taxonomy): Eukaryota > Metazoa > Chordata > Actinopteri > Clupeiformes > Clupeidae > Sardinella > Sardinella longiceps. Next base: position 10,228 of record JAODXP020005866.1, on the reverse strand, counting down.
GGTGGCGCTATAACAGCCACGCCCACGGGGTGTCTAGATGTCATCACAGTCATACCATCTATGAACCTGTGAGGTGTCAGACCAAACGGTTAATGCAGTGTGATTTTATGACACACTTCCTGTTTCGTGATGAGCTATTAAAATCATACAATTTCATAATATTGTTATTACAACATATTACGAAATATCAAAAATCCGTTCGCAATTTAGCTTCCCCAGCATCTAGAGGTCATGTACACCAAATTTCACTTGAATCTGACATACCGTGTCCGACGAGTATGTTAAAGTTCACTGTGTGTCCAAATTGTTACACTCCTTATTACCTCACTTCCTGTTGGGCGTGGCTAATGCAATGTAATATGAAAGTTGTTCGTCTTGGGGAGTCCCACACACCTGCCAAATTTCGTGAGTGTAGGTCAAAGTATATGTCAACCATGGCACTTAATGTCAATTTCTGTAGTGGTTCCACCTTGCCAGATGGTGGCGCTGTAGCAACCACGCCCATTAAGTGAATGGATATCATCGTAATCATAAGATCTATAAACGGTATGAGTTTCAGACAATTCTATCAATGCATTGCAACGTTATGACACTTTTCCTGTTTTTCAGTTTTTCTCGGAATTCATTCGTCCGCCATATTGAAATCGTAAAAGGTATAAAAAATCCCTTCGCTATTTCACATCATCAACATGTCGGCATCATGTCTGACAAATTTCATGGGAATCTGACAAACGGTGTCCGAGGAGTATGTTAAAGTTCATCATGTGACAGGCCCATAGAGCCCAATGTATTTTTTTTTTGTAGGGGGCGCTAGGGAGTCCCTGGGCCACACCCGGATCTATGGCTCAGTCTGCCTCGAATGGCGCGCACTCCCAACGTGTGTGCAAAATTTCGTGAGTTTTCGTGCACAGGAAAGGGGTCAAAATGGCCAATTTCGTTGGGAGGAAAAGAATAATAATAATAATTAAAGCCGCAAGCGGCGATGACGGGCCCTCGCACCAGGTGCACCGCAAAGAGCGCATATCGGAACAATGGTACACAGTGAAGGCACATTCACTTGGAACAGGTGTGCTATCTTTGTCTCACCCACATTTTTTACACTCGCAGACACTCACTGTCACACACTCACTCATTCTGCCTTTTAAACTCTTTCTCTTAGTAGGGGCGCTACAGAGATTCACATAAGACATACTGCATGTTCAGAAGGTGGTCCACAGTCTGAGTACCAACTTTGGCTATGATAGGTCAAACTGTTTCCAAGTTATAATGTTCGACCACAATGGGGCATTAGAGAGTTTCGATTCATGGTTTTGCGTGGTCAGAACACGGTCAGGAGTCCATATACCAAGTTTGGATAAGCTATGTCAAACCTTGTTCAAGTTATTATATTGACCACTAGAGGGCGCTAGAGAGTTTCGATTCATTTTTATGCGTAGTCAGAACACGGTCAGGAGTCCATTTTTTAAAGTTGCACTCACTCACTGTCACACACTCACTTAGTCTGCATTGTACACTCTTTTCCTTAGTAGGGGCGTTACAGAGATTCACATAAGTCATAGTATATGATCAGAAGATGGTTTCAAGTCTGTGTACCAACTTTGGTTATGATAGGTCAAACTGTTTTCAAGTTATAATGTTTGACCACAAGGGGGCATTAAAGGGTTTTGATTCATGGTTATGCATGGTCAGAACATGGTCAGGAGACCTTATACCAAGTTTGGATAAGCTTTGTCAAATTGTTTTTAAGTTATCATATTTGACCACTAGAGGGCGCTAGAGAGTTTTGATTCATGGTTATTCATGGTCAGAACACGGTCAGGAGTCCATATACGAAGTTTTGATAAGCTACGTCAAACTGTTTCCAAGTTATTATATTTGACCAGTAGAGGGTACTAGAGATTTTTGGTTCATGGTTATGCGTGGTCAAAACACGTTCAGGAGTCTATATACCAAGTTTGGATAAGCTACGTCAAAGTGTTTCCAAGTTATAATATTTGACCACTAGAGGGCGCTAGAGAGTTTTGTTTCATGGTTATGCGTGGTCAAAACACGGTCAGGAGTGCTCATACTGAGATTCGAGAAGCTATGTCAAACTGTTTCCAAGTTATAATATTTGACCACTAGGGGCGCAAGAGAGTTTTGGTTCATGGTTATGTGTGGTCAGAATACGGTCAGGAGTCCATATACCAAGTTTGAATAATCTATGTGAAATTGTTTCAAGTTATCATATTTGACCACTAGCAATTTTAGCACATTTCCCAGTTGACCAGGAGGTGGTGCTATGACATGCATGCCCACGGGGTGTGTAGATATCATCACAGGCACACCATCTATGAACCTGTGAAGTTTCATATCAATTGGGTAAAGCATTGGCAATTTATGGTACATTTCGTACTTGACCAGGGGGTGGTGCTATTACAGGCATGTCCACGGGATGTCTAGATATCATTACAGTCATACCATCTATGAATATGTGAAGTTTCAGACCAAATGGTTAATGCAGTGTGATTTTATATTTATAATAATTTACATTTTAGACAAGTATTAAATAATAAATTTTTATTTAGGCATGCATTGTAAGGAACGTTTCAAATAGTGTTTTTTTAATTGTACAAACTATTTACACATTTTGGTTTCTTATCAAGCTTTACATCTTTGGTCATGCTGAGGAATAGAGTTTGGCACATCAAATAAATGAACATTATTTGTGTTTTTTGTTATGTTCCAACGTAGTAGTTGAGATTTAGTCAGTGAATTGTAGTTGATTTCTGGTATGTAGTGAATGTATTTGTTTATTTTATCAATGAGTGTTATGTTTAATGATAGATGGAATATATTTAGTGTTGTGTTTGTTTGTTAGTGTATGGTATGTTTGTTTGTTTATGGGGTGTCAGTGGGTGGGGCAGTGTGGTGTGTCTTCTTCTGTTTCTTCTTTGTTTTAGGGTTGTTTTTCTTTGCTTGCGGAGTTTTTGGTGGTGTTGGAGGTGTTGCTGTTGCTGTTGTTCCAGTTGGAGTCCTTTGGGGTGGTTCTTGGAGTTTGGTTGTTGTTTGAGGCTGTTGTTGAGGAGTTTGGTTGTAAGAGGTAGATGGTGTGTCCATGGTGAAGTCCAGGTCTGTTGAATGAATTTAGTGATGTTAATGTTTTTCTGTGTCAGAGTTTGTTCTATTTAGGTATATGCTATTGTATTTTTATATGGTGTTATGTGTTTTTAATTTGTGTATTTTGAATCCTTACCGTTTTGAAAAGTTAGTGTTGCTGTGAGGTTGTCCAACTGCATCTTGTGTTCTTCTAGTTTTGCTTGTAGGTCTTTGGTATGGTTTCTTTCTTGTTGTATGGTTGATTTTTGGTTTGTGTTTATGTTTGTGAGTTGTGCAATTTCTTTCTTCTGTTTGTTTATCACTGTGTTGAGATGGGCCAAGTGTGTTGCCAAATTTTCCATTGTGTCAAAAAGTTGTTTTGATACAATGTTATTATCAAATTTGGGGTCTTTGCATTGGTACTGTAAGCATAGAAATATTTCTTTGGGTTAGTTGTATTGCAGACATTTGTGATTGATGTTATGTTACAGTGAAAATGTTTTTGAAACTATTGTAATAAATGAGACGATATGTGGATTTGTAGTTTTCTTTAGTAATGTATGTGTGGATACTTACATGTAGTAGAATCATTTTGTCCAGGATGAGTTTTTGCTCTGGTAGAAAATTTTCTGTAGACATGATTGTCTGGGAGAATGAAAGTGTAGAAGATGTTAATGAGTAGATATTGGTTTGTAAAGAAGTAGCCTGATAGGCCATTTTTGTACAGAAGATTTTCTGTACTTGAGTGTGGAAGGGCTGGATTGGGTAGAGGGCGGACGTAGCTGTTTTTTGTTAAGTTGTCTGTGCAAGCGATTAGCGTAGAAATCTAGACGCATTTAGGTAGCCTAGTGTTTGGTAATATTATTATTATTTGGTTGCTTGCTAATAACTTGTAGTATCATATTTATTGTCATTGCCTGATCTAATAAAGTTCATTAGCAATAAATTTGAACAGTGACAACAATCTTTTTTGGCTTGAAATGATGTTAACCAGTTGTGGAATATCAGGTATATTTTTCAAAAAATTTTCAATATCTCCATAAAACGATAGCGAGTCAGTTTATAAGTTCCTTTATACAAATTTTGAATTTGTTTTAGTGTAACAAACAGATGGAGATGTCTGCAGCTCTTGTTCGTCTCTTGTTTTGTTATATCTCAATTTGTTGTGATTGGTTTGATACAAGCTAGATCTGAGTGCTTTCTTCTGTGTTGAGCCTGGTTAGATTCCTGTAGTTTCCAAATGAATTTGTTGTTGCTAGGGGGGTCTAGATTTTTAGGCTAGTAAAGATGTGTATTAAGAAATGATTAACTTACTAAGTTTAGGTTACTTCCTTAAGCTATGTGTGCTAGTTTAGGTATTGGATGTGCCAGCCTTGTCGTGTCACTTTGTACATTGTTGGCAGTCATTTCAATTGAGTGAGATTGTTGTTGATGGGTGGGGCATGTGATTGATATGTGTATATGCATTTTAACTTGGGGCATCTGATTGATATGTATACATGCAACTTAAACTATTTTTAAAGGTAAATGAAATGTCCTTGAAACAAATGGTGGTGCATGGAACTCAATGGGGTTGAAATATAATGTCTTATTCAAAATGAAAAGTAATAGGGGAATGTAAATGTAATTTCTGAATTCAATTTCTTTTAATTTAAATTTAAGTTTAAAGCATTTTCACTTTTAATGCAATTGTATCAAACTTCAAATTAGATTTCATTTAATAAGCATTAATACATTTATATTTAATATATAGGGATATGACATGTCGAAGTTTATTTCTTTTTATTTAATTTTCGTTTCTTCCACCCTTACATCTTAAAAGTAAAGTCTTTCTTAAAGTAAATGAAATTCTGTTGAAATACATAGTGGCGCATGGAACTGCATGAGGCTGAAATACAATGTGTTATCCAAAATTATAATAACATGGAATGTATATGTAATGTTTGTTTTCAAAATGAAATCAATTTTTATTTAATTTATTTTATGTTTAAAGCATGTTTAGGTCACTAAGTTTAGGCTATTTCCCCTAAGTTATGTTTGCTACTTTAGGTATTGGATGTGCCATCCTTGTCGTGTCACTGTATACATTGACAACATGCATTTTATTGAGTTAGATTGTTGTTGATGGGTGGGGCATGTGATTGACAAGTGAACATGTAACCCAAAACTAAAGTCTTTGTAGAAGTAAATGAAATGGTCTTGAAATAAATGGTGGCGCATGGAAGTGCATGAAGCTGAAATATAATGTCTCATTCAAGATGAAAATAATAGGGTTATTTAGATGTAATGTTTGTTTTTTAAATGAATTCAATTTGTTTTAATTTAATTTAAGTTTAAAGCATTTTAGTTTTAAATGCGATTTTATCAAACTTCAAATTAGATTTCATTTAATAACCATTAATACATGTATAATTATTATATTGGGATATGACATGTCAAAGTTTATTTCTTTTTATTTAATTTTTGTTTCTTCCATTTTTCATAACCTAAAAGTAAAGTCTTTCTTTAAAGTAAATGAATGGTCTTGAAGTACATATTGGCGCATGGAACTGCATGAGGTTGAAGTGTAATGTAGAGATCTGCATTGGGACTGGACCTAACGTAAAACTCGCGGGAACGGGCGGTTGCACTTGGTTGCGAGCGGGAACGGGCGGACAACTTAAAAACATTGCGGGAACAGTGGGACAGGGATTTCGAATTGTTCTTTGCTTTGTAGCATTTAGCCTACTTATTTAAAAGGAATTAATTTCATACAAACATGTTGCAAGGTCTCTCTATTACTTCTTACCTGCTTCTACGTTTCCTCTAGCTGGCAGTAAATCCATCCATTAACTCTCTATATACGGCTCTGTTAACTCTTATGTTGGAGCGCCCTCTAGTGGACAATATTATAGTTCCAACAGTTTAACATTGATTTCCGCAATAACTCAATAACAGTTCTTAAACAGATAACATTATCTACGATATCAGTTTCTATTCGTGTTTTTTCGAGAAAGATACTTGCTACATCTGATAATTTTCATGTTCCATGGGCCTATTTTTGCAAAGCAAGCTGTTTTATGTGCCGTGATGGTGCAAGGTTTTTGACTAAGTTGCATTTAAATATATTGTGTTTCTTATGTCTGTCGAAAAGAGACCTTAACCTCAATCACTGCGTGAATATATGAAGGTAGGAAAAAAGAAATAATATAATATGAAACTGCCTTTATTTTATTTAAAAACTACATGGAAATAATGAAATAGGAGCGCTATGCCGACCAATGCGTCAACCCCAAGAATCTTTCTTAGCCTAATAGCTTAAAATAGGCCTACAATTTCTCCTGCGGGATGGGAGAAGACAAAAAATCAATGCATCTCTATCAGTGTGCGGGAATAACTTCTCACACTTTCGCGGGTTGCGGGCGGGAATGGACATACACATCGCGAGAATGGGCGGACACGCTGCGCACCCCTTGCGGTAGCGGGCGGTAATGGTCAGAATTTCAGCGGGAGCGGGCAGGAGCGGGACGAAGAAAACAGTCCTGTGCAGTTCTCTACAGTGTTAATTCTGTATAAGTAATCTGATCAAAATATTTGTGGAGAATAGTAGGCTACTTTGTATTTTTTTGCTTACTTGATATGATGTGAATAATGTTACGACAATCCAATGGTTAAGGGGCGTTTTGTTTGTTTTTCGTTCTGACGTCTTTTGGCTTTTTTTTATTGCGTTTAGGCTATTACTTTTTTTTTTTTTTTTTGATTGATTGATTTTTTGTTTTTTTACGTACACGTTTGTGTAATTTGGTGTCCATCTTTTATCTAAAGATGTTAAAAAGGGATAGCATCGGTCATCTGTTGATATACAAGATGGACTTTGCCTAGTTAATAAAAAGTGATGTATGCGGACATTTAATTTGTTGGAAGGAATTTCTGTGCCTCCAAGTGCAAACATTTTTGTCTGTCGAGGTGTGCGTATATTTTTGTCTATTTTTTGCTCGACAGTTATGTACCATATCTTCTTCACCTTTACATGTAGTTTATCGTTGCGATTATTGCCAATTATATTTGCTTAATTGTTATGTTTCTGTGTCGCGTTATTTATGACATCATCCAGAGGGGTTATTAGTGTAGGCCTGTATAAGAATATTGTAGGATAGTTTTGGCTATTTGTTCTGTTTGTTCAATGGGGGTTTTTATATAGATTTTAGTGTTATTTTATTTGTAATTTTGTTATTGATATGGCATGTGTTACAGAGTTATGTTATCTTTTATTTAACTTATTGTGTTTATATTTATGATTAAGATAAAGAATTTAAAAAGTCTTACCTTTGTACGTGTTGTCGTGTGTAGTCTTAGCTTTCAGGTAATGGTCAAGATGGCGGTTGTTATTTTGATAGGCCTACAGTAGACCTATTTTTCATTGGGCATGCGCATGCTGTTAATTATGCATGTATTACGTAGTTGAGAGTAGCGCGTGACTGTTTTTTTCATCACGTTCCTGCCCGTTTTTGTTGAAGTTTTGTGTACTTCCTGTTAATACATGTGCGCATTGCGTGTTTGTCCTTACCCGCGATGTGTTTGTCCTTTCTTTTTTGCAACGTGCTAAGCTATGAGTGTTATTTTTGCACATTGATAGAGATGCATTGCATTTTATCTGTTTTGTTTTTCCGTAAGACAAAGTTTAAGCTTAGTTCATATTAGATTACAAATATAGAGTTTGTTGGGGTAGACGTATTGGTCGGGATAGTAGGATAGTTGTATTTTTTTTCCATTTAGATTTCTAATTAAATTATAGGTTTAATACACAATATGAAAATCATATGATGTAGCATGTACTTTTTTCGAACAATGTATGAATAGAAACAGTGTTTCTGTAGAAGATGATATCAGTTTAAGAACTGTTACAGCTTAAATTTTTTATTGTGGAAATAACTTTAAACTGTTGGTATTATATTGTCCAGTAGATGGCGCTCCAATATAAGAGTTAATAGATAGTTTTAGTTTACTGCCATATAGATGAAATGTAGATGGAGGTTATAAGGTACAAATAGATTTTGTGTGGTGTGTGTGTGTGTGTGTGTGTGTGTGTGTGTGTGTGTTTTGTTTGCCATACTTTGTTTGTATGTCTGTTTAGATGTCATATTTTAGTGAATCAGAGTTGTAGAACTTAGTTGTTCTACTGGCAGTTTTATCAAAGTAATATAGCGTCACTCAGAAATAGGTCATCAAGTGGTATATTTAGGGAAACACTGCGCTGAATGTTCAGATTATCATGTATCACATGGTAATTGGTATTTTAATGGTTGTATTATTATGGTTACAATGCGTGTGGACTCAAGTGAGAATTCATTCATATGTTAACATATATTTTAATGGAAAGGTTGAGTTGCCCATTAAATGAAGTAGGCTAAGCCTATAGTCATCTATTCATATGATAATTGTTGTGGTAGGCTACTGGCAGTTTTTCAAGTTTTTCAGTAGGCTAAATGTAGTAAGTAACTTTAGGTTTTGTAGGTAGGCGTATATATATGATAAAGGGTTAATAAAATGTTAATAAATGACAAATTGAATTGTAGGTTATAAATTGAGGAAATAATGAATATTTTATTGGAAATTGGTAGGGTGAGGTTGAGATTCATAGCAGTTTTTTTTTTACAAGTTTAATGTTACCAAGTCTTGGTCACATTAAATATCATTTCCATTTGGTTTGATACAATAGATTTTTCTTTTTTTTTTGCAATTTTTTAAATGCAGTCGACATTCAAACTGTGGTACATTTTGTTATCTAACGTGGTTTTTCAACTTTTTTTGTTGGAGTCGTGTATTGATAACATTTATGCTATCAGAGAGTCAAAGTTGTTACGTTCTTCACTTCTTCCGTAGATTGAGTTCAAGCGGTTTATCTTTACATTGTCTTGCTCATGTAGTGTAGTGAGATTTTGATTAAAATTGTAGGCATTTCCTCCAATGTAGTAACATTTCGTTTCCTGTGTATGGCGTCCAATGCACATGATCAAATCCAGTTTTAAATTTGTCTTGATCCAGTTTCTCCAAGTGCGGAAATGTAGCTATGTGTTGGTTTAGATCCGATAGTATTTTGCGGCAGTGAAATGGAAGATGGTTTGAGTATGATATTAGGGGCACCATCGCTGTTGCGTTAGGAAATTTTTCTTTTGTCCAGTGGAATATGTCAGTAAGAGTTTTTGTCGCTTTAAAAGATCTGTCGTCTCTGTGATTGATCCCGAAAGAGAACAAAATTGTTTGTACGTCATGGTTGACTTGAGTGTTTCGAAGCATGTGTAGTAGATGATGAAATTTTCCTCCTGGGTAACAGTCCACTTGAATTGAGTTGTTGAAACATTTTGGAATTCTTGAAATGTTTGAATCACCTAGAAGTACTATTGGTCTGCAGATGTTGATGTTCCAGTTTCTGTATTTGTCGTTAAAATGTTCATGTCGAATGTGCCTAGGTGAAGAAGTCATAGTGAACATTTCTTTGATTCGGGATTTTGCTTTTAGTGTGATATTGATGTCCATGCTGACAAGTTCTAGTTGGGTCCAACGCACTGCACGTTCCCATTCAATTTCCCAGCTGCAGTTTGAAGTATCAAACGAGAAATTTTCCAGTTCTTTTTGAAAATGTAGTCCTATCTTAGCAATAGTTTCCTCTGTCCAATTGTTGGAGTTTGCTGTTACTTCTTTATGGATTTCTCCATCTGCATGTGTTGTTTTCACAGCTAGACGTAAACGTTTGTAGGCTTCAGATATGTTTTTTCCTTCCATTTTTGGGTATTGCATACAGTAGTCCAGGTGATGGTGTATCTTCAAATACCTTTTAAAGTTTTTGGCAAGAGCACGTCCAGGATTTTGTTTTTCAGCCATTCTTGTAGTTTTCCGCGTGTTGGTATCCAAGTGTAGCTTCTCGCAAGGTTGTAGCCAAGTGATGAGAGTGTTTTACCTGTGGAGTTTCAAGACTTTAAGTGTATAAGGGCTATAGATATGGTAATTGAGGGGTGTGGTTAATAATGTGTTAGCCAATAAGGTGGGACGTTATTGTCTCAGTGTTTAACAAGTGTGAAAGCAGTTGGCGTTGGTCACAGAATTGTATTCCTTTGACATTTTTATAAAAGTTTTTAAAAAGATGTTATATTTGCAAGGAATTGTTTTTAAA